>VZUI01095311.1:0-112682 GCA_013401135.1 Cettia cetti
AAGGAAAGGAAAGGAAAGGAAAGGAAAGGAAAGGAAAGGAAAGGAAAGGAAAGGGAAAGGAAAGGAAAGGAAAGGAATCTCCTTTTTTAAGGAAAAAATATTTTAAAATATTTTAAAAGATTTTAAAATTATGGAGTGGTTTAGGGTGGAAGGGACCTTCAAGCCCTTCCAACTCCACCCCTGCCATGGGCAGTAACACCTTCCACTATCCCAGGCTGCTCCAAGGTCCATCCAACCTGGCCTTGGGCACTGACAGGGCTCCAGGGGCAGCCACAGCTGCTCTGGGCACCCTGCACCCTCACAGGGAAGGATTCCTTCCTAATATCCAATCTAAATTTACCCTCTTTCAGTTTAAAGCCATTCCTCCCTGTCCTATCACTACACGTCCATGTAAACAGAAAAACCAACACCTTTTGATAGCAGGGTGAGTTTTGACTGGTGCCCATTTTAACTCCAGGCCACATCCACTCTCTGGGAATTTACATCCCTTACAGCAGGCATTAGAGTCCAGTCTTATTTTTGCTTTTCCAAAACACAACTTTTTCCTCCAATTTCCGTAGGCAGCCCATTTGTTCAACCCTGTGCTAGGCATCCTCAGAAGGACCTGCACACAGAGCTGGCTTGTCATCTGTAGAAGCTGGCACATAACACCTACAGACCCATACCTGGTAAAGAAGGAGCAGATGGCCTCATGAAAAGAACTGTGCTGAAAACATTTTCTCCTATCCAAAACCTCAGATTCATTTTTTTCTCTGTGCACAATCTGATTTTTATTCTGAGAAGGCAAAATTGTTACTGCCTGATTTGTAAGGAAAAAAAATTTGAGTGAATCCAAAAGAAAAAAAAAATCTGTAAATTGTCATAATTTTGTGTTTCAATTTTGTGAAATTGTCATAACTTCAGACAAAAAGAAACACTAATGGGGGAGTTATGCATTCCTCATGCCAGAGGAATGTCAGAATTTCCTCCTGATGGTTTTCCCCCTGAGGGATGGGGCTGATGGCTGTGGCACCCTATGAGGAGCTGGGTTAGGGGGTTAGAAATGAGGAGCATTTCCCTGTGGAGGTCCTTGGCTTTCTCCCCTGCTCCCTTTGTGATCCTGTGTGTTTGTGGGGATGAATCTTTTATCACAGAACCTAACACTGGCCAACACCAAAAAAAGATGTGATAATGAGTGTATCTGGACAGCTTTACTCCTGGTTCTTCAGTCATCCTTCGAAAGATGGAATGCATTGCCTTCACCTTTTAATTTAAACCTAAAGTGTGGCTCCTGCAAAGTACCCAGTGAGGGGCTCAGAAGTCTCATTTTCTGAAGTGCTGCCCTTTCATCACTCTCCCTTCTCATCTTCCCCACTTCTCTCTCCCTCTTCTCTCCATTATAATTTTCCCTTTGACCCCCTGATTCTCCAAGCAGAGAATGGGATGGCTGCCTGTCCTCAGCCCTTCCCAGGGACAGAGCTGTGAGTACTGAGAGCCTCTCATTCTGGCGAGCACCCAAGTGCTCCCTGGCAGCCTTTGAGCACCTGGAGCACACCTCAGGACTGCTGAGCCATCCACAGCTGCACAATCCTGGCTGCTGGTGCTGGCACACACCTGGAATACTGAGCAACCCACTCCCCACTCTGGAATATTGAATGACCCTCAGCCTCCAGCACTGCCTGAATACCAAACAGCTCTGCACCTTTACGGCGTCTGGAGGGAAACGTGGAGACGTGGCTCAAAACCAATCCTCCTGCAGCAAGGAAGGGAAAAAAAAATAAAAAGGTTTGAAAAGACACAGCAGAGTCAGTCTGAAGCTGTGGAGTTGGATCCTGAGCTGGGATTTTCTGAAGATGGTGTGGAATATAAAGTGCCCAAACGTTACTGGAGGATGTGTTGGGAGGTAAGTGCCTAACACAGTTTCTCCAGGTATTTTTTAAAAAATCCAGTTTAAAATTGAACACGTTTCCTGGTGAGCAGAGAAGGGCATTGCTATTCTTAGCAGGTCCTGGTGTCAGCAGCACAAGGACAAGGAGCATCTCTGCACTTGGAGAGGCCGGGTCAGAGAGGCTGCAGACCTTGTTTATGAACTTTAAATGACCTACTCGTGAAGCCAAAACACTTCCTGATTTTTCCTTTCCTGGGGTACCTTAGACGGGAGATACACAACAAAGGTTATTTGGAAACTCATTTTTCCCCTCCAGGGTATTAACAAAAGCTTTACAAAGGCTTATAATCCCTTTAGACAACAGCAGCAAGAGCAGCAGCAACTACAAAGCCCTAAGCTTGGAACTCAATCCCCTGGTGATGGGCTGAACCCTCTGCTGAGGTTGCAAAGGAAAAGAGAAAGGTGTGAAGATATTTACATCAAACACACAGAACAAGAGGGGATTTTAATCAAACTTCTCTTTTTCATCTCTTCTTTCTTCTCTTGGAACCTGCTTTTTCTTTATCCTGATGAAACTCAGCAATTGCATTTCTTCCTTTTTTTTTTTCTTCTCCCACATAAAGGAGGATTTAAAAAAATAAATAAATAAATAATCACAATCCCGCCTGAAAACTCTGAGTATTAAAACTCCAGGGCAATGCATCTCCAAAATCTGTAAGACTGTAAGAAGATAAGAGACAAAACCCCACAGAAATATTTCCTCCCTGTGTCTTTGGAAGTTGCAGACGCGTGTATAAAACCCCTAAGCCGGGGTAATCTGCTTGCCTCCTCCTGCCTCTCCTGGAGCACGAGGATGTTCTTAGCATTAATATTCCTCACACTCCAGCAAATGAACACCCAGGAGGCAGCTGACTCAATCAGTGCTTGTTTTACTTACTGTGTATCGCTGGGAACAAACCATAAACCAGAGCACGGCAGATCTATAATGCTCATCTCAATCTGCTTCCCCTGCTCCTTCCAGCCCTGATGAACCTTCCTAGCCAGCCAGAATCAAAGGAAAAAAGAATTAAGAAAAGCATTATAACAAACACATTAGCAACGTGTGGTAAATTACCATCGGAGATTCCAGTTCCTCGTGGTAGGAGGGTTTGTGGATAAACACATTTGTTTGCATCCTTTTTCTTGCTGTCTCCTCCAGCAAAGCAAGTGTGATTATTCCTCAGTGACATCACAGCTCCCAGGTCTGACGTCATGACTCTTCCCACAACAACATAATTGAATCAAGAATCCATTTGAAACCTGGAGTAAAGATAATTTGGAAAAGGTATTTGTCCATTCTTTCTCATAAAACTGATGGGCTCCTACGACTGCTGTTTGGAGGTTGGAATTTGTTTTGATTAGGATGGCACAATCACAAAATGCAGAGGAGCTAGCTGTTATTTTTGGAACGGATACAGCTGCAGGGGAATTGAGAGAGAAGCCTGCACAGACCATACAGATGAGCTCATTTCACACAGGCAGGATCACATGCCCAGGTGGATGGGTGTGATACATGGCCCTTGGATCTCTCTGATCAATTCCTGCTATCCCTGATGGAGATCTCCAGTGCAGCCAGCAATTGGAGGGTGTTGGCTGGACCTCTAAGGACTGCAGTGGGAGCACAGGCACTTTAAAAGCAGGATCCCACACTGTACATCCTAAGTGAGGAGTGATGGATTGTGCCTCTCACCTTCCTAGCATCAAAGCCTGTCTTCCTACCAATTCCTCACGGACCTACTCAGCCTAAACCTCACTTTAACCCATCCTACCATTGGTCACTGTATTGACTTGCTCATGAGTCTCCCAGAGAGGCTTTAATTGAATTTGCAGCAGGAGATATAGATCCAAAGAGACAGAGAGGGAGACGATGCTGGGGCAGTGGAAAAAGCTTCAGGAGAAAATTTCCTCTTGGGAAGGTGATGCTGTGGAAGTTCCTTTGATTCATGGAAACTGGAGAGGGGCTGAGGGTGGTGAAACAAGCATAGGCACAGACATGACTGTAAAGTCATGCAGAAAACTGTAAATATAGAGAGGAAATTGAACAAAGGCTTGAACCCAAGACACGAGATTTAGATAGGGAGGATATTCCCAGTGAGTTTCCTAACAGATACATGGAAGCCTTTCAGAGGGAAAGTGGTAAGTGAAGGGTGACCCTTAACAAAACCTAAACCAGGTGTGTGAGGGGATGACTAGGATGGCTGGCTGGCCAGTGGGGACTTGTGCATAAATTTTGGTTAAAAGTTCAGTCAGCATGACCACAACGGCAAGAATTTTGCTGATAGTGAAGCTCCTCTCTGCTCAGGCTGCTGATCCTCAGGGAAGGGATGAAGGTGGCCGTGGCCAGCCAAAGATTAGTCAAGCCAGACTCCATCCAACAGCCTTTGCTTGGCTCACAAGCAGGAGGAGGAAACTTAATGCAGCTGCAGTTGGAGGGGTGCATTTCACGCTCTGGTGACTCTCATTCACTGCTTTCATTAGCTCCAAAGCCAGGAGCAGCCCGTGGGGTCCCTGCCCCTGCCCTGGGAGCTGGCTGTGTCTTTGCCCACCCGCTCTGTGGCATTGTGTTCCAGGAGTGTGTTCTTGGAGCAGGCTGCAGTTACTGCAGGGCTGGGCAGCAGAAGGCCTGGCAGTGCCAAGCTCTAATCCAAGGGCTCTGCGTGTTCTTTGTGTCTGATAAACATAAAGTCAGTTTGCCTGATTTCACTTGTTTCATGTTTCAAGTGAGACTCAGCAAAACTGGCTCAGTGCTATGGGATATGCCTGATTCCCAGGAATTTGTGTGTGGATTTGGGGCACAGCATTCCAGAATGTTCTGCCTCAGGCTTGGTTCAAGTTGATCTCCTACCCACAAGAAAAACATTCTGGGGGCCTTGGAACAAGCTCTGTTATGATAATTCTGTTTTTCTTTCCCTCAGGTTTTGTTTACTCACCTCAGTCTCCTTGCCCAGAGCATACAAATAATGACAATGCAGATAGGTGCCCCAGGTTGCTTCCTATCCATTCTTCCTGAAAGGACATCTCCTATTGTTCTTTCTAGGAACTCAAAGTGGTTTTCAAGGACCTGGGGAGACATGTAATAGCTGGTGACACAATGCCTGAGTGCTGTAAAGCAAACAATTTTCCCTCCAGCAAGCACCAGTTCCAGCACAACTGGGGCCAGGTCTGACTTCCCTCCACTCTAAAGAGTTTCTTCAGTGAATTGTTTGGAAGGTCAAGCACCTTCTCCTTGCTATTCTTTCTGAATTCCAAATAAAAGAGGCAAAAAAAAAGGTGGTTGTGTAGGATTAGGTGCTCTGAAGGTCAAGGTAGAGGCTGACAGGTCACAGGGAGCTTCTCTGCCAGTCTTGGCCCATGTTTTGATATAACCCCTGGGCATATGAAAGAATGGAAAATTTCCCCACCTATAGTTATGCTTAAAATGCAAAGATCTGGCTTCCTTCCTATAAATGGAGTTTTAATCAGTTGCTGTCAGCTCAAAATTATGGAGCATACGCTCCTCCAGTGGAGCCGTGGCAGAAGCAGGGATGGAATCACCTCGGTGCCAGCCCAGTCCTGGCTCTCTCTGGCCCACACAGTGGTGCTTTAGGATCACAGGATCATTAAGGCTGGACAAGACCTCTAGGGTCATTGAGTCCAGCCTTGGACCTTATACTGCCAGGTCCACTAATCATCACACCTACGTGTTTTTTGAACAACTCCAGGGTAATTCCACCTCTTCCCTGGGCAGCCTCTCTCACAGGCCAAAGCCTGGATGATGGAGAGTGCCCAAATTATTAACAGGAAATGTTGGGAGGACGTGAGAGCTCTCAGCCAGTTACTGTCACTTCAGAGACACCTTCAAGAGACCCATGAGCTGCCCTCAACTTGCCAGATAAATCCATTCTGTTGTGTCACTGGATGGATGTTGAGATCCATTTCTGGCTCCAGCTGGACCCTTCCAGCCCATCCAGCTGCCCAACTCCCACTGGAGAAATCCTTGCACCGTTTCCAGCATACAGGATATATTTTGCAAAGGCTGGAGAAAGAAGTCCAACTTCCCCAGCCAGATTTGGAGGATTCGTGGCTTCAGAGCAGGCAGCCCTGCTGATTTGAGAACCAGGAGCAGGCATGCTCTTGGTTTGCTTAAAATAGAATGGTTCCTGTGTCAGCATCTCCTGCTCCTCCATCCCCCACAACATTTCCTGATTGCATCCTTGTCACCTGCACATCGTGTTTTGGAGAATGGCAGCTGAGTCCTGGGTTTGGAGGGAGACTAGGAATACTGAGGAGGAAGAGAGAAGAGTCTGGGAGGGAGGGAAAAAAGAGGAAGAGAAAGGAAAATATCAGTCCCATCTTCTTCCCTCCAACAGCAAGGCTCTTGCCTCATTACCTGATGGGGAACAACTGCAAATATTGGGAGAAGTGCCTGGGAGCCACTGGGTCAGAATGAAAATCAGGGACAGCTATCACTGCCTGTTCTGGGGTGAAAAGAGCAGAGGAAATGTGATATAACCCCCAGGACCTGGCAGTGTGTTCTCAGAAATGCACTGATTGCTGCTTGCTCTGACTGCAAAGCTGCTGCTCACCTGCTACTGCTCCCCTCACCACCTCCCCTCCCCTCCACACATGCCACAGGACCCAGAGCCCCTTTCCAGCCCAGCCCAGGGCCACCAGTCCCTGCCCAGAGGTCCTGTGGGATGCTGGGCTGCCCTGCCTGTCCCCAGCACTGTCCTGCTCCCTGGCTGGCGTGGTGGGGTGGGTCCCAGGCTCTGGCACTCACCTGCCAGGTCCCACACTCAGGGAGCCCCCAGCTCTGTCTGCACCCTGACACTCTCTCTGAAGGTGAGAAGTGAATATTGGATCATCCAACTCCAGCCACAGACCCCTTGGAACAGAGACTCTCCCCTCAGCACTCATATTTCAGATCATCTTGGCTCCCTAAAATAATTCTAAGTAATACTTAAGGAAATTTCCCACCTCCTCTGCATACCAAAGATTGTCTGTTTTTGGGATCAGATACCTTTTTTTTTTTTCCCCGAACGCACGTTGTTTACCACATAATCCATAATGGATCTTACAAAAATACTCTGTTTTATTTTTCTTACAGGCATCCAGCTAATGGATGAAGTAATTTAGTGAGGCTATTGTATCTCATTCAATTGCCTGTATGTAGATTTGTTGTGAAGGATGAAATGTTCCCTCTTCAAACACTAACAATGGGAGCACAGTCTACCACTGACCTTGTACTCTGCTGCTGTGCTGTGTGTGGGGAACAATGGGAGCCCTGGTGATGGGCAATGCAAACACAGAGATGTTTATTTTCAATAGCAGGGACCCATCCTCTTCCACAGAGCATGTGCTGGTTTCACCTGTATACAAGGGACATATATTCACAGTGTTTTAAGGTTTAAATGAATGCCTCTGATTTCTAACTGTCATGAATATAAGAGTTGTTTGTAAACACCCATTTCATAGGTCTGAAAATTTAAAAGCTGTGAGTTTCTACTGCTCTTTGTGTGTGGGTATATGTGTTTTCAACAGTTCTATTGTGAGGGACCTGGGTTGCCTTCTCTCCTCTCAGAAATAGTTGTATTTCTGAAGAGTAACAATCAGTGTTCACTCACTGGCTTTTAAACCCAGTATTTCCTAATTTTGGGTGCAGTAAGTTCTGTTGAACCTGTCAAACAGTTTCATATCTTCTGAGGTGCTGGTGCAAAAAGATTAGCTGAACTTCTGATGGTATTATTCTACTCTGTGAGTTAATAGAGAGCACTAATGGAAGTGTTCTCCAGTGCCCCAGGGATGGGATCCATGGGGTTTCATTAACCCCCTGGGAGTTACAGATCTTGTCTGGGCTGGTTGTTCAGGATCTATCTAAAGGCTGTGCACAGCATTGCACACCCACCCCACAGTGGTTATTGCCACACCAGCTCTGGTATCCTGACAGATGGGACCAACAACTTGTCTGCAACAGAAACCTGTCACCCTCTGGATTCACCTTCCAGTGTTGCTGGGTCTAAACCTCTAAATTTTAGTTGGCTACATGTAGCTCAGAAACTTTCCTGCGATTAATGAACAAATTAATGAATGTGTCAGTGGCCTGGGGGTAAATGTGGCATATCCTTAGTACTCAGCAGAACATGAGTGTTTCCTGAGCAAACATCAGTTCTTCCAGTGCTTGCACCATCCCCTAAAAGCCATATCCCTGAGAAAGAAACTGCCTGACAGGTCCCCTCCTTCTGCTTTGGCTTGAATGCAGACCAGAGGAGGTGCCACCCCGCATAAGCACAGTTGGAAAGCACCAGGGATGGTACTGTGGCCACATTCCTGCAGACTTTCCCACAGAGCTTCATTCCCATTCTGATGTTCCCTTCTGTGCCCCTTCTGTGACACTCCTTTCAGGCAGTGGAGGGTACCAGCTCAGGTGAGAACGTACAGGTGTAATGGTAATTCCATGCCCCGTGGCTCTTCCTGCCCCTTAGATAATGCCTAACCTCAAGCCAATAATTGCAGCAGAGGAGCCCTGCTGCTTTTCAAATACTAGAATTTGCAGATATGAATAAACCCAGAGTCCTGTGAAGCTGTTTGCTGCCTTAAGTTCAGACATCAGACCCTATCAGACACCCATCTGATATAACTGGCTGGAACCCCTAAAGCTTCTTGTAAAACCAACACAGAAAGACTTGGAAAAAAAAAAAAAACAAAAACGGAATCCATGCCAGGATTCTGACTTATCTGTTCCAAATCTGGACGAGCTAATCCTTCTTTGCTGGCTACAGAGGGAGCTGGGGAACCTGACCCACTCAACTTGGATGCCCAGGATGTCTCACATGAGTCAGTGTGAATGAGAGATGATGCATTAAGACTTTATTAGTATCTGACAGCCTTTTGATCATGGCAGAGAGCAGTTACAAGTAAAGACAAGAGGGTGGGATGGGTGCCAGCCTGTCTGACTCTGGGTTTGTTCCAGCATGTCTCAGCTCATGGCTGTCCTGCAGCCTCCTCTCCACAGACCTCTTCCCCTGTTAATTAACAGACAGAATCTCAAAAGTATTAAAACTGTGCCTTCCTCTCCTGGAATTTAATTTCTTTAACTTTTCTTAAAATAAAGTTTCTTTTTTGCTGTTGCCAAGATAAAGCTCTTTCTTCCACAAACTTCATCCTCCTTTTGTCTTCACTTCTCCCTGAGCAGAGGAAGTCTACCAGGCCTCAGAGGAGAGATTCTCCTGCAAATCTGTTCCTATTTTGAACTCTCCACACTCAAAATCCTGCTCTCCAGAACAGTGTTTTCCTGGTCTCATGCTGGAAACCTTCAAGATTCTATAAACTTTGTCCAGCCAAGGTCTCCACCAGGCTTTCCACAGCTCAGATGGAATTTTTTGTACAGCTCAGGGTATCAAATTTCTCCCCTGAGCAGATGAGGCTTGTGGCTTCCACTTCAGGCCACAGAGGTCTAAAAATCTTCCCAAATAACCCTCTCTGAAGAGGCTGCCCTCTTCTCACGGAGGCATTGAGGGTTGCTGCTCTCCTGTATCATTCTGAGCCTGTAATCATGGAATCATTAAGATTGGAAAACACCTCCAAGATCCTCAAGTCCAACCTTTGACTGAGTATTGTCTTGTCATTAACAATACCACCAAGTGCCTCATCTACTCATTTTCTGGACAATTCCAACTTTGGTGACTCCAACCACTTCCTGGGGAGTCTGTTTCGAGCCATGCCACCCCCCCTTTCCCACTGGGAAGGATCTGGATTTTTCACTGTCTTTTCCTAGCTGTCCTCTGCAGATTTTCTTTTGTGCCAAGCAGGAAAAATGCCTGGAGAGGGGCACAGGAGGGAAAGCATCCAGAAAACCTCGGTTAGGGTGTTTAGGGGGAAAGTATTTCCACAAGGAGCCCTATTTGACTGGTGGAAAATGTCTTCTTCATTGATAGCAGGTAATGCAAAGCACACTGCCTGCAGCTTTTTCTTTTAATGTAGACATCTGAAAGTGACTGTATGATGGAGGGAGAGAGGGAAAGGTTATGTGTCTTCACAGGCCCAAAATGGCAGTATAATGAATATAAAAGCTATCCTCTCCTCCTCTAATATATTCACTCGCCATTCCACCCTCTTTTCTAGTGTCTGTAAACAACATTTGTCATCAGCAATGGGCTACTTTTCATTATAAAACTGATCTGGAAACTACATTTTTATTTCACGTACATCAGCAGTGACAGGAGAAGAAACAGGCAAGGGGAAAATATATGTCCCTAGCAGGAGAGGGACCTGGGACAAGCGTTGCCTGCACAATTCTGGGATCATTCATACGTCTGGCCTCCAAGACAGAGGATGGTCTAATGCCTCATTAAATCCTACTGAGCCAACGATGATGTATAGGATCCTTTCAATCTTCCACAAAGTAATGCAGTTAAAAAACCCCCTAATTTGCACGTTTAATGCATTCATTAGGCTATTAGTCTTTCAACAAGAGATTTAATAGCAAATTAACAGTTTTTATGAAAGAAAAAAACAACAACAAAACTCCCCACTTAGTAGAATTACTTTTGTGTCAGAGCACAATGCAGGGTAATGGGCAATTAGGGGTTTCGGAGGGGAGGATGGGAAGATGGGTTTAATTTGTGTTTGGTTTATAATTAGCTGGTGCTTGGTGCTTGGAATGAAATGAACTGGATCCCCTCGATGGGGAAGACACTGACTTGGGCACAAAGCACAGGGGGGGATGAAAAGGAAGAAGATGGGAGGAGCTGGAGGAAGTCAGAGGTTCATCCCTGAAAATCTATTCTCGTGAGGCACATCTTTCCATGCCCAGGGAATACTTTCCTGTGGTCAGACACCAGGGGCTGAGTTCGTGGTGCCTTGGGATTCATGCAGTTCTTCCTGGACACCAGCTGGCAGGACAAACTCCTTCCAAGAACAAACAGGTATTGTCAGAACACTTCAAGTTCAGCAAAGTTGCTGTCTTTCCATTGAAACCTGTGCTCAAACTTGAGCAAACTCTCAAGTGCTTTGCCTAATAAAGACGGATTGTTTATTTGGGTCTAAAGCCTGAATTTCAGGCTGCCTTCAGCTTGGCAGATATGTGCCAGTGCAGATGGCTGGCACAGGGGCTGTTTTGTAACTTTAGTTTGTGTAAGTCTCTTGAAAAAAAAAAAAAAAAAAAAAAGTCTTAATGAGAACACTGAATTCCAGGGAAGACTTTGGTGGGGGAGAAAGAGAATTGCAAAATCAAGTAGTTGTCTGAATTTACTGAAAAAAAAAATGACACTTTACTTGAAAAGGAAAGAAAGAAGTGGAGCTGTGTTTGTTTGCTTATTTTTAAATGTCATTTCTGAGATTTCTATTCCTTTGAAAAGACAGTTGACGGAATATTGAACACAGGATTTGGACCTTCTTTTCTGATCCACACAAACTTTTGGGGAAAAAAAAGGAAAGGGTTTTTAAAAAATTTTCTTTTTTCCTGTATCAGAAAAAAAAAAGATTCTTTAAGGGATCCTACACTGAGCTTTGATTTTCAGCTGGAGTGAGACAGAAAAAGGGAGAATAGTCTAAAATCAATTTCTTAAAGGTCTGAGGAATCATAAATACAGTTTGAATCAATATCTCATGTGTGAAAGTTTGTATGTGTGTGTGTTTTCCCTCACACACATTTATTCAAACAACTGCTTTCCCATAACAGAATATTCAATTCTGTAGATATAATAAATTGGCTGTCCAAAGTGGAATATTAGAGTCAGGCAGTGGATTCTTTACATCTGCTGTTCCAAAACTTGTCTCCCCACAGAGGATTCTCTTCTCTTCCTGACACTGATTTTATGTAGCTGCTCATGCATTGACATTCAGGGCAGGAAAACACCCCTCATAAAAGGGCTTTTGTGCAAATTCTGAGAACCAGCCTAAAATTAAGCAGGTGCTTAAGCAGTGTCACAAGTAGGTAATGCAGCAACATCTCAGTGTCCTTGAATTTCTGTAGGTGAGGCTGAGTTAATTATTGTATCACCACGGATCCAAAGAGAGTTTTCCTGCCTAAAAATTCAGAAGGACCTGAGGCTGACCATGTTTGCATCCTGGAGCACGGTGGTGTGTGAGCTGCTCTTCCAAAATTTATCCAAGCTAATGGACAGTAGTAACAAGACTTTGCACTTCTGGGTAGTGCAGTTGGAATTAACCAGCAGCATGTGCAGCTCGGCTGGGGGAGCTCCTGGCAGAAGATATCAGAGGTTATTCCAGATGTTCCACAGTCAGAGATTCTGGGCTGCTGTTTGGCAGAGGCACAGAGCACACGGCTCAGCCAAGGAGGCTCCTCCCTGGAATGCAGCTGGGCTATTACAGAATCATAAAATCCTAAAATGGTTTGGGTTGGAAGGGACTTTAGAGCTCGTCTCATTCCACCCCTGCCATGGCAGGGACACCTCCCACTGCCCCAGGCTGCTCCAGCCCCAGTGTCCAGCCTGGCCTTGGGCACTGCCAGGGATCCAGGGGCAGCCACAGCTGCTCTGGGCACCCTGTGCCAGGGCCTGCCCACCCTCACAGGGAACAATTCCTGCCCAATATCCAAACTTTGCCCACCCTCTCTCTCTCAGTGTGAAGCCATCTCTCCTTGTCCTGTCACTACTGCGAGGTGCTGTAAAGTCTGTCCAGAGCCTTCTCTTCCCCAGGGTGAACAACAACCACTCCCCCAGACTTTCTTCATCGCAGAGCTGCTCCAGCCTTCCAATAATCTTTTTAGTCCCCTCTGGCCCTGCTCCAACAGATCTTTCTTCCCATCTGTATCAATGCCAAAGGGTCCATTGCTCTAATATGCAACAACTTCTCTGGCATGATGCTCAAACACCCCTTTGGAAGTGGCTCTCAAGGTTGTAGGCTCCTGCCTGTCTGGGCCCACAGCAGCAGGAGCAAGGGATGCTCTCAGCTTTACCCTGAACCTTGTGCAGCAAATGCTGGCAGCTCCCACTTTTCATGCCCTGGAAGCCAAATGTTGTTTTCCCACTAGTCCCTTTCCCTATCTTCCCCCATGGAGTCACTCCAGCAAGGTGGGTGTGGGTTTTCTTATCCTCTTTTCTTCTGTCAGAGTCAGGATTATTGCTTGAGAGGCGCAGTTTCGTGTTTGGACTCAGATGTTTATTAATTCTTATCCATGGTACAACCTCATGAGTTGTGAGCTCTAGCTAACAAGGTAGAAAATGCCTGTGTCTCTAACTCTTTCCAAGGTTCTTTAAGCATAAATTATCCAATAATGAGATGAAACCTATAATATTTTTACTTTTAACCCAATAACCAAATACCCGGGGTCCGCAATGTGAACATTTTCACCCAATTACAACACATCACCCAAACCCATGAAGAAGAAGGTGAAAGAAGAACTTAGCCTATACCCTAAATCCTCCATCTTGCTTTATATATATTACTATATACCAAAACCTTAAACTCTAAGTTTTGCACCCTGTGCTATCACACACTTCTATTCAAACTACACACCCATAATCTCAGTGCTGTCACTCAATTTTGGAAGCTTTTTTCACAGCCTCAGGTCAAATGCAGGGTTTGCTTGGGGGTCACTGCTTTTTAGCACAGAAAGCCTGAAATTCTCAGCCTCCAGGGCTCCAGCAGGTGGGGATGGACTCTGCTGTGCCCAGGGCTGCATCCACAGGCCTGTGGGTGCTGGAATCCAGGACAGGGGACACGGAGCCTCATCGCACCCGGCTCCAGCTCTCCGTGGGGAAGATGCATCTCAGTCTCATCATGCCAGCCTTTCCTCTTCAAGCAGCTTGGTGTGTGGGCTGCTGCCTGCTCTCTAAAAGCTTCTGAGATATTTGTAGCTGCTCTGCTTGTTCTGATTTTGCTGGAACAAAAATAATTACTGAAAGGAGAGGGGTAGAAAAACTGTACGTATGCATACATATATATTCTGAAAAAACATTTTGAAAAGAGCCACAGGACTGCAATGTGCACAGGGTTTTAAAGAGATGTCATAACATGAAAGCTTTTATCTTGCTGTACACTAAAAGCCACGAATTAGGAAAATATCACCAGAGAAACATTGCAGGTTTTGGAAATTACACCAGGACCACAGCTCTGCCCTGGAATTTCCATGCAGTCTCCTGTGTCACTGGCATGCAATGGTGAGGAAGTGACAGTCCTGGCAGTTTGTAAGGGTTATGGTTGAGTGTATGGCTGGAGGGCTGATCCAATCCAGCTCATGCATATTGCTGATATAATACTGAATATTTCTTCTGTCTGGTCTTCAACTTTCAGGCATTAATTTCACACATGCAGAGAGAACTTGTGACTTTCACAACTTTTACTCACCTGGGTGTAATGACAGATAGGCAAGATGTGCCCATTTCCCCGCTTGCCCTGGTGCTATGACTAAAGATATTTTAAACCCTTCCAACCTCAAATCAAAGAACTATTTTAAATTTAATCTCTGAACACTTTCAGCTGAGTTTAAGGGTGAAATTTGCCTAATGGGAGTCCTCAAAAGTGAGCTCAGGTGGGACTGAAATGAAGTTTCAGCTTCTGCAATGGGTCATATCCCAGGAGTTAAATTCTCCGTCTTGGGCAAACTTAGCAATCACTTTGCCTCTGAGAGATCAGCAGCAGAAATTACTGCACACACATGCCTGCAAAATCTGTCTCCCTGTTATCCCTTCCCCTTTGAAGCCCAGCAGAAAGCTGGGACTGGCACAGCCAGCCTGATGTAATTGAATTTCCCTGCCTCTTGCATTATATTTTATCAGGCGATGGCTTGGAGGGACATTGCACAGAGCTGCCGAGGAGAGTGGCTGAAAAATGGCATGAAAATGCTGATAAATAGTTCTAAATGAAAGCAATTTTAGCAAGAGCACCTGTAGGCAGCCTTGGTCTCCTTTTTGGTGACTATCACTGCAAAGTGGGAGCTTCCAGCAGCAACAGGCACACACAGAGAGAGGTCCCACAGTGCACCTGAGGCTGCAAGAGCCAAGGAATGCCTTTCTTTGCCTTGGTATTGAGCTGGGTAGAATTAGTGGCCAGATTAAAGCCCCAAATCTCTGCTGCTGACCCATTCATGGTTTTCTTTTCCCTTGTTAATGGGAAGTAGTTGAAGGATGTTGGTGCTAACAGCTAAGTAACAGTTTTTCTTCCTCACACTCATCTACTGATTGGAATAAAGGTGGGGGCAAGCACAGCTCCTGTCAGCTGCACCTGAGCTCTGCTTCCTGAGGCAAACACCTTAAGGGCCAGACAAACACTAGAGAAACTCAGACTTTGGTCTCCTCCACTGTGCTTCAAGTTTCATGCAGTTCTTTCTGAGATCAGAGCAAGGAACCCATAACAGGTGCAGCTAGGACACCACCACATCAACTGGTCGCTGGTGGGTGGAAAAAAACCCCCTTTCTTTCCAGTTAATTATTTTCTGATATTTGGATTTAGACCAGTTTCAAAGCTCTTTGGAGACACACTCAACACAAGAAGAAATGGCTGGGTTTGTTTCTAGGCTTGCACTAATGGAAATGACATATGGAATCGTGAAGCTAAAAGTACTCTTTTTTTCTGTTTGGGTTTTTTGTTGTTGTTGTGTTTACCTCCAAGTATACGTGGAAATAGCTTACTCCAGCTCCTTGTACTTAAGGATCCATTTGTGCTGCTGCCTCAGCTCCTCCTGTGGAAGGCAGTGAGTTGAAAGAGTGATTTAGACACTGTTAACACAAACGAGAGGAGACAGGCCAGTACTTAGCACGACAGACTCCTCAGAAAGTGTGGACAGGGAAAAGCTGTTTCTTTTCCCTCTGTCGTTTCCCCTTTGCAGACTTCAGATGAGAATTTCATAGCAGAATAATTCGAGGAGCAGGAACCCCCAGGTAGTTCAGCTGCCAGTCCCTTCGTGGCACAGCCCCGTGTGTGCAGCAGATGCTGTGCATCAGTACATAAAACAGAGGGGGGTTGTGAACAAGGCATATCCTAAGTATCCACTGCAAGAATTCAACAGGGAGACCCAGAAAACATGAAAATGAGGAGGGCTGAGTGGTAAAGTTACTGCTCTGAACAATCTGTGTCCTAAAATAAAGGAGGTCTTGGAGGGTGAAGTAAAATGGGTTATGGGGCAGTGGGCTGGCTCTAAACCATGTTTAAAGTGTAAAAAACAAACAGCAATTCAGGTCCATAAGGTCTGAATTAAAATCTGGTCTGAATCTCTGGGTTTTTTTCCCATCTAATAAAGTCATTTAAATCCAGTTCTTAGAAGTGTATTTCAGTTTAAGACCAAGAGGCAAGAAATGGCTTTACCTACTAAAGTGAGATTCATCTCTGTACAGAACACTAGGAAAAAAAAAGTCTTTGCTCCACATGTTGCAAATTTATTTTGGGTAAACTTATGTAATTCATGAATGAATGAATGTACTTCTGCTTGCTCTCACTGTATAGGAGCAAATCTGACCTTGATATTCAAAATCATGTTTTTTGGATTAACTTGACCTGTGATACAGTGTCCACCCTTTGGGTACACAGGAGAATTCCCTCCAGCTGCACTCAGCACCCTGGGCAGCACCTGAATTTCTGATTAGAGGGAGTAGCTCTTTTTTATTAAATTATTATTATTTTCCCTTCCCTAGAATTTCTGAGGAATAAGATTATTCTGACTGTAGAAATTACTCTATTAATATTTCCAAATGTAACTGATTGCATTGACACAAAGGAAATGGCTGGAGATTCTGGGATAAAACAGAATCTCTTGTGCAATTCTCTAGATTAAAACCATCAGACGACAAGGAGCATTTAGAAAGTCAAAAGGAGAAATGTCCTGTGACAACAGAAAAATCAAAGTTTTCCAGATACCCACTTGGGTGACAAATAAATCTATAAAGAAAGGGACTGATCAGCAATGAGAGCAACATCTCAGATGAGCTGGGGAGATAAAGTGAGACTTGTAGAATGTCAAGGTTTTAATTTCCTCGTGAAGGAGATCCTTTGTAGAGGAAATTAAAACAAACAGTAGAAATTCCTTACCCATAGTAATAAGGAGTTTATAATAAGACAAGAAGCGCTGACACCATGCAGGAAGAATGGGACCAAGTTAGAAAGTGATTTGCATTTGTCCTCAAAACAAAATGAATAATTTTCTTTCAAATTCAGTGAGGATGTTGTTAACTACCCTGGCAAGGTGGGGTGTGAATGGGAAAGAGTTTATGGACATTTAAATTACTCTAGCTGAGGTAAAAGTAAAATTCAAACTTCTTGATATGATGATAATGAAGGGAACAAACTGCTTTTGTTTCTGATTTCTGAGCCAGCTTTTTTACAGAGTGTTGGTGTAGTAGCAGATTGATATTATTTCTTACAAGAATTGTAAGCACATGTATTTTAGAAAAAAATGACCAAGACATTTGCAAGTCCATTAGTGTAACCTCTGTAGTTTGCAAAACCAACTTGGAATGGCAGAGTCATTAAAGCAGTGTCAGATGGATCACAACACCTTTCCTGAGAGAAGATCAGGAAAAAACAATGTGGTATCTTGCTTTGAGAAGTTAACTACTTTCTATCTATTTGGTGTAATTTACATCTGTGTCCAAAACAGCCAGAAAGATTTGAAACATGCAGTATGAGAAATTCTCACTGAGATAGAGGTAGGTAAAGTGAAGTTCAATCTGATCAGAAGAGTGTTACAAAAAGAGAATTTCTCCAAGAAGGGAAGTATTTCTGTGAGGGTGGATAGTAGTGAAATTCTTCAAGCAAGAGTCTTGTCTGATCCAACTTCACATTTTCATTAATAATGGAAATCACCAGTGATAAAAGGTGTTGGGAAAAGCTGGTATAAACTGGGTGGAATTTGTTCATGCTGAAATCCTAATGAACACTGGACAAGTGACCTGAGAAATCTGTGTAGGAAAAACAAAGTCTGTGAGCCTGAGGAATACCTGGAGGTGTTGGACGAGCTGAGAAGGGTGTGCTGAGGGATCAGGATGTGATGGAACTGCAGAAAGGCAAATTCTAAGATGCCTCTGGTAAAGTGTGTCTAATAAAGCAAGAGAAATAAAAATATTCTTGTATCAGAGCCTGGTACACATTCATCTGTAGTGCCAGGCACTGCTCCAGACATCCATGTCTGATGGAGACTAATCCAGGTACGGGTGGGTACAGAGAAGGACTGATGGGATAAGCAAGTGGATGGAGAGGCAAAGACTGGAATTTTTAAGACAAGTAAACAACTGTTGTTACTAAACAGAGAGTGTTGAGGGGTATGTGAAAAAGATGAACAGAAGGATTCAAAATGCCAGGGAAGGAGATGATTTGTTAAGCTCAAGGGTAACATTGACACAAGAAGAAATGAACGTCAACAAGCCACGATTAAATACAAGATGCAAAATATAAGCAGGCAACTTAAAGCCAGAAAAGAGAGCAAAGCCTGTCCAGGAGAGAGAAAAGCTGAGATTCTTCCCACCAAACTACAGACACTAAATGAAGGTAATTACCCTTGGGATACATCACACTAAAAGACACCCTTTAATTAATGTGAAGAGCCTCCTCCAGGGTGTCACTCAGATCTTGGGTGTGTTGAATCAGCTCAGAGGTGTCTCTCCTCACCCTGACCTGAGGTCTAAGGTGGCTCATATGCACTCCTGGTTCCTCAGATCCTTAAAGAATGGTGGGTGACTCTGCAAATGGAAAGGCCCAATTAATTCTTAGATGAAGGATGACTATTTTAAGGCTATTATATGGAGTGCCTGCACAGTATTACAGATTACCTGCAAGAGCAAGTGCACAATTTTGAAGGCTCAGTTCTGGTTTAGATCAGATGCTGCAAAGTTCCTACGTGCTGATGTTGTGAGGTACCTTCACAGCCAGCCTTGTCTCGCGTTTAAGGCCCAAAAACATTTCAAAAGGAGGGTTAGCCTGCCACAGATACAATGCCCTAACCGTATGGAGTCTCTGGATTCTGCACTGAATTATAACATGGGCTCAGGTGTCACAGGAAATCATGGGAAGTTTAATTTTGGCAAGAAGGAAGGGCTGTTCAGAGTGCCTGTGGGCGATTGGTTTTGTCTCTGTTGGAGAAAGAGCAGAATTATTGACTTCCAGCTTTTAGAAACAGAGTCTAGATTTATTACAACAAATTTTCTTAATTTTACCTGGATTGCTGAGCTGTTTATAGCAGGGGTGAAGTGGTACCAATCTTCTGGCTGCGGGTGTTCCTATCACCCCTCTATTTCACGACGGATGGTGACGTATTTTTGGGATATAATAGTGTGGCTGTCTCCTGATGGTAAAGAAATTATACTTCATTCTCTCAAGCCTAACCAGATCAAGCCTCTGTGACTATGCTTTCTACAGCAAAACATTAAAATGCTCCTTCCCAGGCCTCTCACTGATCTCTTTCTCCATTTTATTAAGTGGTGTTAATTTGAAGGCATTTTAAAGCATGCAAGGAAGAAAACTACAAGTGGAAGTTTGAGGGTGTTGGGGCCTCCAGTGAGGGTGAGGAGGAGGAAAGGGAATCTCGATAATGCTGCCCTTCCAGGGATTCTGCCATTAACTGATGCATTATTTTTCTAAGCTCATTAAATAACCCTTAGAACTGTGAAAAGGTCAAAAGAGAGGGGAAGGAGCTGAAGCTGCCTGTGGATTTTTGTTGTACAGCAATTTCCTGACCAAGCTGAGGAAGGGAGAGGGGGATGGATGACTCAAGAAAGGAGCGGGGTGGAAAAGAACTGCTGATTTTTCTACTGCTCTTTTTATGTAATTAAATATTTTTCCTCTGACTTTTCCCTACAGCAGTCATCTGTCCAAATCCCGTTGTAGCTCACCTGTAGTAGCTGCTCCCTGTTGAAGCCACAAGCTGTTGTTTACAGCAAACAACAAATTGCAATCATCTGTGGATCAGCTTAGATTTGGGGTTGGTCTTTGGTCATCTCTGAATGTCTGGGGCAAGAATTACAAGTATTTTACTGTTCTTGCTCTAGAAAGTCCAGAATCTCATTAGAAATACCACATGCAGAGAGGTCTGAGGTATGAAGATCATTTGTCACTTTTTAATGGGTTTGTATTTTAAATCACATTCCAGGACACACAGATAGGTCTTTGGAAGTCATAAACTTTCTAAAGAGACAGGGAGAAAGAAGTACAGAGGAAAAAGGTCTTCAACTCCACTGATGCTGTGGGAACCTGGGACATGAGGTACATTTTTGCCTCTTCACAGATCTGTCCCTTAGGTACTGCAGTCAAATTCACTTGAACAAAGAAAATGTTTCCTTTTAACTGGATGTTGTTTCTTAACTCGTGAAAAAGGAGATGCTTGTTTGTTTCCTTTCCTTTTTTTGCTTTTGCTTTCCACTCCAAGGCGAGTTTCCAAACTGAAATAATAGAAAAACCAAGGTTAATGCTGCCTGATGAAATAAGAATTATGAAGTTTTCCCCTTTGCAGAGCAATGGATGATGTCTTTGGTACCTTTTATGAGGTTAATATGACACCAAGGTGAAACGTGAACCTGGAACATCACATAATCAAGAGTTTATGATAAATCAGCAAGCAAAGAACATTATTTGGGTCCCCTGCTCAAAGAAATACTAAAAAAAACCCAAAACCCCTTCACATTTTTGTGCAATTCACGGAGGCTCATCCAGTGAACCAAACACAGGACCTGCCACAGGATTTGATGCAATGTTGCCACCTTCATCAAAAAGAAAATACTCAAAGTTCTGCACAAATAAGAATCCAAGAAATTGGATTATATATGAATAAATACATTGTGTTGTGACATTTAAAATTTTGGGGTTTTTTCCAGAATGAAAAAATATAAAGTGCAAATTTCTGCCCTTTGCCTTTAGAAAGCTGAAAAAAGTGTGTTTATTTATCTCAATGCAGAAATTGTGTGAAAGCCTCATTTGTATGGGTCAGACAGAACAAGATTGTTTTCTAAATTCAAGGCTATTCCCATATAGGACTAGATTTTAATAACTGGTGTTCCAGTGCATTAAAGTGAATCCACAATGCTGCTGATGGCATCTGTGTGCAATCAGTTCTCCTATCTGGGTGTCACAGCGCCCCATTCTGCCCTTTTTTAGGCTTGTTAATCTCCTTACTCTGCTGAGAGTGCATCAGTGTAGCAGTTGGACTCTGCAAATGCAAATCCCAGGAGTAATTTCACTCAGCTCCAGGGAACACCTTTGTCTTTGGCAGCCCGTGAGCAGGAGCTGTTCTGATGTTGTCAGTGTCCAGGGCAGGTTTGGTCTTTGCCATGCTTTAGTCCGGTGTGGTAAAGCACCCCACACCCCAGCAGCTGTTTCCATATAGGGAAAGGTTTAAGACTCACCCCAACAGCTTTAAAGGGAAGAACAGGAGAAGTTTCTTTGCTCTCCTGGCAGTAATTGGCTCAGTGCCAAGACAAAAACACTGATAGGTCTGTTTACCTGTTCCTCAGAAGAGTAGTTATTCTCTGTTGGGCTGTTTGCCAAAAAACCCACCCAAATCATCCAATACTTAACGGAGAGCAGGAGGCTTCTCATCACATTTTTGGGGTGTTGTAGCAAATGTGTAGGACCTGTCTCTACACTGTGTTTGGCTTTGTTCTTTGTTTTTGTATTATTTCTTCTTATATTAAAACCTTTTTGGTTTTTCAAGACATGTTCCACCATGCCATCTTGCAAAGTTATTTAAGCCATTTTCTGTGAGGTGCTGGACACCCTCAGAGGTATTGAACCCTCACAGAGTTTATTACACACCTGACACTTTGAGAAATTCAATAGTCCTGGACTGGGGAAACACAAGCAAACATTCCAGGGCTCTGCAGGTCTGTGGGCAGGTCTTGGCCTGTAGGATGAAGGCCAAGACCTTCCAGGGTTCTTCTTCCAAGCCACAGGCACAGCAAGGGTGAATGGAGACAGCACAGGGAGGATTTGGGTGCTTGACCCTAACAGGGAGTTGTTCTGTCCATCCATTTCTGTCCCAGAGAGTGGTTCACCTCAATTTATCCACCACAACTTCATGCAGCAGATCCTGTCAGGGGTTTTAAGAACACGAGCAGGGAAGGGATGCTCAGTGTTTATAAAAGGATTGAGATTGAGGTCAGTGGGATTAGGGCTCTCATCCTTGCTGGGCACAGTTACAAATCCTGGCTGGCACTGCTTGTCCAAGCTCGCACAGAACAGGAGAGCCATGTCTCAGTGTCAGGACGTGGATTCCTCCACCCAGGAGAGTGTGAGGGCACAAGCAGCACATCTGTAGAGCGGGGGAAGTGTTTGGCAGGCATTTCCCTGGGGATTAGCACTTGAGCAGAGTGCTGTGTGGAGCCAGAGTAACACATCTCTATTTACTGAGCAGATTTTGCATGTTCGGTTGTGTGAGCGGGTAAGTACAAGAGCGAGAGGAGCTTTTCCAGAATTGGAACAGCTTCTTTGTCAGTGCTGTGACTCCTCCATTTAATTCCACAAATCTGCTCTAATCAGAGTGGCTTCACCCATCAGCTCAGCAGAGAGCAAGCACGGGAGGGAGGGAGAGAGGGAGCATCTCTCTCTTTCCAGCTCTGCATGTTCTCAGGCATTGCATCAAAGTGGCACGGAGCCTCCTGGGAAGGGGATTTGCTATCATTCATGTCAGTCCCAGCCACATTATGTTTATGGATATGATAGACTGAATACTAAAATTACCATTTGCACAAATGATCCCACAATTCCTTCAGGCCTACTGTATCCCTTTAATAGTCCAATCTTTCAATAATGAAGTGGAGATCAGTCAGGACTCCCTGAAAATCCTATCTTTTTTTTTCATTTATCTTTTTTTTTTTTCCTCCTCCTCCTCCTTTTTTGGGGGGCCTCTTTATTGCACACATTATTTTCATCCTTTCTCTGAGCTGAATCCATTTACCAAGCAGTTTTAAGGGAGATCAAGAATGAGATTCTCAATATTCTGTTAATACCCCAGAAGTAGCAATGTGGCAGACAATTCATTGCTGCTTGGGGCAGTGAGTCATGCAGAATTCAGAAGTCTGGGAACTACACACAAGGAAGAGGGATGCTCGTCGTGAGGCCTCAGGAACAAATATAGTGCAGGAATGATATCTCAGAAAGCAAGCTCTCCTTCCTTAGTGCTCTTCATTGCATGCCCTGCTGCATCTCCTTTCCACGATATTTCATGAGGTTAATATCCAGGGGAAAAAAAAAAACCCAGTTGCCTGATAGTGCTAAACCCAAGAAATTATTAATTGCATGGATCAATTGAAGGCCTGGACTAAGGTCTACACAAAAACCTGGAGGGTTTGACCCACTTAACTTAACTTTGTTATTAGAATGGTTCTATTAGAGTTTTATTCACCTGTTTCTCAGAAAAAAAAATTTCCCTGAGAATCAGAATGAGTTTTTGTGAAGGGAGTTTTTCAAGACTCAGCCATGGTTAAAGGGTGTAAGGGAGAGTTAGTAGGAATGGGACGTGCAAAGCAGGTTAGAAGATAACTTTAGATTGGTCTGACAAATAATTCAGTGGGCATGGACAGACACTGAAATCATGGGTATGGTCCTTGACACAAGACAGGGTCTGGAGAGGTGTTGGGAATGGGAATCCTGCTGACAAGAACAGAAATTCCTCAATCATATTTAGCAAATAGTGTGGGGAATTGGGAGCAATGAAGAGATTGTGCCCTAGGAAGGAATGGTGCTATGTGTGATGTATCCTCACTTGGACTGCAGCCCACAGAGCCTGAGCCACAGGCTGAGGTGCTGCCAATCCACAAAGCTCTATGAAATCCATAAAGCTCTATCAAAGGAGCTTTAGGAAAATATTTGGAAAAAATTCATTGCCTAAAGTGTCATCAAGCACTAGAACAGGCTGCCTAGGGCTATGGTGGAGTCACCATGCCTGGAGGGATTTAAAAGATGTGTAAGTGTGGCACTTGGGGACAGGGTTTAGTGTGGCCCTTGCAGTGCTAGAGGAATGGACTTGATGGTCTTAGAAGTCTTTTTCAGCCCAAAAGTTTTATGATCAGGGAACTGGACTCTCACTGGGGCTTGATGGAGCTGTACCAGCACAAATGAATGGAAAACCTGGATCTGGCTTTTTTTCACTTTGTATTCATGCATTTGTTTATTTTTGTGTCTCAGCATTTCATTCTGTCCTCCCACTTCCTCATTTTTCTCTTCACTCTCCTTCTGTTGCCTGCAGTGCTTCTCTCTCTGTTTTCTCCTAAAATCTTCCTTTCTCTTTTATTTGACACACATTTTTCTTTTATCCCTTTTCTCTTTGCCTCCCTTCACATTAGTATGCTACTACTGCTCCAAAACATGGAGAGAGGGTCCTGCTGAGGGGAGATGATGTCCTGGACATAAAACCCACCCAAGACTCAAATCCATGATATTTCAGGGTGAACACAGTCCCATTCAAACATCCAAGTGTTGTGCTCTGGGACAACTTTCTGCCTGCAAATGAGTTTGGTGGTTTCTGTGGGAGGCTCTGCAAAGTACAAGAAGCAGCTGCAGAAATTGGGAAGGTGCAACTTGGAATTTCAGCAGTCCCTGGGTGGAAGATTCCACTCTTAACTTGGGAAGCTCCCATCTCCCACCTGCATCTCCAAAGGCAGGAAGCTGCTGATGTATTTTTTGTTAATTATTTCCCCTGTTGCATTTGCTCTGTTTTCTTGATTATATTAACGCAGCTCTTCTCAGTGCCTGTGCTCAGCTGCCTATTTCTCATTTGTGCTGTTTGTAGGGTCGTGGTAATCTGTGTGCACCCAGCCTGCTGTGCTCTGGGAGTTACTGATGGAGCTCCCGGTGTGCAGAGGCTGTTGGCACTGAAAGGATGATGAGAAGAAAAACCTCCTTGACTCTGGCCAAGCAGCAGAAATCTCAGCTCTGGACAGTGGTAGCTTCACCACCTCCACAGGATGGGCAGGAAAGAGCCCATAGAGGAAGAGGAAAGTGGAAAGAGGGGGAAATAGGGGCTTGGGGTGTAGAGGAGCTCCAGTGACTGCAGAAATGAGCGTGGAGTTTGTGCAGAGGAACTGCTGAGAGCAGCCACCAGGGGCTCAGGCACATCACCTTCTCCTGGGCAGCACCATAAGTGCTGGGAAATTGTGCAACAAACCCAAATTAAATTAAGTGCCTAAAGCAAAGCACTTAAATCCATACTTAATGGCCCAATTCCCAGCAGAGTGCAGTCCACCGGCCCAAAAGGCTGACTCTGACACATGACTGTGGCCTTGAGTGTATTTCTGTGTGTTTTAGGATGAAGTATTTTAGGATGAGTTACTGCCATGGTTTAGCCACACAAACCAGCCCCACACTCTCACTCACTCTCCCTTGGCAGGATGGGAGAGAGAACTGGAAGGTAAAAGCAAAATAACTCAAGGGGTTGAGATAAAAAAATGTTTAAAAGGCAAAGAAAAAAACACAAATGCAAACAAAGCAGGGGTGACTCGTGCTGCATTCTGGTGGCAGTGCCAGTGCCAAGAGCTGACCAGGGCCCTGCACCCCCAGAGGCAGGGAGGTGCTCTGCTGCCCTGGGTGGCTTGGCAGCACTCCCTGCCTCCCCAGAGCTGTGTTTGTAATCCTTCTGCAGGGCTGCACAGGAGCAGGAGGAACAGGGCTGAGCTGAAAGGGATTAGCAGGAGTGATTTCCAGGCAGGGATCTTAGTCTAAGATATCCCTTCCATGGGTTAGAATGCACCACTCTGTGGCTTTTAGAGTCTCTGATACAAAGGCAATTATCAATGACCAGTCTAGACCAAGAGAACTGCAGTGCTCGTCACCTTTTACTCATGTTTGAATAGCCAAAAAGTTTTTTTAAAACTACTTGATCCCCATTGTTTGACTGTTATAAACCTGAGCAGTTTGCTGTTGGAAGCTAAAGGTGTTTTTTACAAGGTTTCACAGAAACAGCTCAATTGAAATTAAATGTTTGATGATGAATAGTTAAATTGTTTTGACTTTATTTTGGTAATGACAAAAAACTTCGTTTTGAGAACAGAAAAACACTTGGTTTTCACATTTTTCTCCAATCTAATTTGTATGGATCTTATATTACATTCGGCATTAATTTTAAATAGCTTGTAATGGCATAGAGTGCCACACATTATGGCATTTTGATGTCTCCGTGTGATTTTTTTCCTTTTAACACAATTTCTCTTCTGTGGCAAGCTTTGAGAACTTAGGCTGCTGCTTCCTATTCAGAAGAAGAATTTCCTGTAGAAATGCAAGTTCACTTTATTAACTACAACTACTACCCCAGCAGCTCATTCTTTCCCTTCTCAAAATACCTACCATCCTTCTTCCCTCTGTCTTTAGCACTTCTTCCTCATTCTTCTTTTCTCCTTCCTATCCTTATACTCAGTAAAAATCTCCTGTGCTGCAAAGGACTACTGAAGGTGTAGATATAAACCAAATATTGTAGGAAGAGACAAAATGGGGCTTTGGGAACATCAAGGTTAGATTTTTTTTTCCAGTGCTCCACCCTTTGAGTCTTGGATGCTGTTTCTGGGGACAGCAGAAGATTTGTGAGAGGATGTTACTGTAAACAAAGCCTTTCTCTAGATGAAATACAGATTTCACAGGAACATTGCATTCTGCAGGGTTGTCTTTTGCAAGTCAAAAGGGAGAAAAAAATCTTAATACTTCAATTCATTCATTACTTGGGACTGCTAAATTTTGGGAGAGACAACACCTGGAAAACCTCTCTGGCTGTGCAGCTAAAAAAGGACAGCGACAAACTTGTCCCCCAAATAAACTGTTTACACTTTGCCTTCTCAAATACATTAGATAGCTATTTGAGAACAGTGGAACTCAAATATAAACAACCACATGTAAACACATGTAAATATATGTATACACACACTCACTGTGTGTATTTATTCAAACTGTAAATTCTGTTTGTTGGCTACCAGTGAATTCATTACTTGCACAGATGCAGCTGGGAGCCCTCTAACCTGGCACAGCCCAGGATGTTTCCTCTAGCTGAGCAACCTTTGCCTGCAACCTGGGAGATGATCATATATTATAAAATTCCTGCTACTCAGGCCCATTCCCTGAATCCAGACCCTTCCATCCTGGTGGAAGGGCCAAACCCCTTTGCTGGAGTGAAACCCATCCCAAGGACCTTGTGAGTGTCTCCCATCCTTCAGCAGCAGCCGGGCGGCCGCGCTCCATTTCCCCGGAATTTCAGCTGCCCGGGTGTTTATCAGGAGCATCTGTTAAACAATCTGGAGGGGAGCAGAGCTGGTGCCATCAGTGTGGGGGTGAGCAGGGAGCTCCTCAGCAGCACGGAGAGCAGAGGAGATGAGGCTGTGCCTGCTGCTTCGGGGGGTGTCGTGACCTTGACTTGGGTTGGTGAGCGATGCCGAGTGTCTCGGAGCAGAACTGACAGGGATAATGTTCCTCGGAATGGATGTGTCCTGGTCCCCAGGGCTGGAGAGGGATGGGGAGCATGCATCATTAGAGAGACACAAACAATTAGAGCCTCAGCACCGAGATCTCGCAGAGGCACTGGCCATGAGTGTAGCAAAGAAACAACATGCAGGAGTGTTTATCCCCTTTTCCCATCTTTCATTCGGAGCCTGTTTTGCCCTCCCTGACCCACTGTTGGTACTTTTGGGGTCCACAGAGGGTGATCAATAATGTGCACAAGAAACTGAAATCCAGGAAGATGGTTAAGTGATGCTCATGGAATGTAAATCCCTTTTGCAAATGGAGCAGCTCAGCTGGACCTGCAAGGCTCCTGACATTCCCCTGCTGGGCCCCAACCCTACGTGTAAATTCACACCCACAGCCTCTATGACCTTCCCAAATTTCCAGCAGCTTCCTGCAAAATCAACATCAAACTTCCAGTGCTTCCAGTTTTGTGTTCAGCCTGATGCACTCTGCAAGGTGTTGTGCACAAATCCTCTTTGCCCAACCACACCACGCAGAAATACTTGGCAGAGAGATCCCTTTCTTTTATCTCAAAACCAACTCTGGGATCACTCAGTCCCCATCAAGGGCTGCCCAGTGTCCAGAGCCCCCCAATAACAGCCCCAATTTCTGTCTGGAAAGGACCTGGGTTCTAAAAACAGTCAAAGTTTTGCCTATGACATATTTTTTTCTCTTTCCTTTTGGTTTCTACATCTGCACATTTCTAGAGTCCTAATTCATTTTTTTGATGGCCCTTCAGCTGTTATATTTTTGCTTGTCAGGGTGCTTTTTAATTTCCCCCCCTTATAAATGTATAAAACATTTAATGAAGAAATAATGATATTTTCTCATGTCATTGCCTATTTTTCCTGTCATATTTGATGTGTTTGTAATGTGGGCGGACATATTATTTATGACAAAGGAAATTAAATATTATTTCACTTTTTTTTTCCCCCCTAATGCAATATGTGTCATCTCCCAGTTCCCAATTTCTTTCCATTAAAGTTATTGTCTTTGCAGTTCCACTTGACCGTTTGCTATTGGTTTTGCAGCAGCGCTGCCAGAAAATGCAGAAAAACATAATGGGGAAAAGAAATGGCGTAATTTGCAGGAGATACTTTTCTCATCTCATTTAAATGAAGATCGTTTGTTCCTGGGTGTCAAAAACATCAAGAGCAACAAAAATATGGAAATTGGTAATTTCTTGCACTAGGAATACTTCCAAATCTTTGGAGATTCTGTCTGATTCTAGCAACTACTGAAGATGTGTCCAAGCCAAACTTCCAGCGCAAAATAACTTCAAACCTCAGAAGCTTGAAATCTGGGCCTGAATTTTTTAAATCTTTGGCCCCAAACGCTTTGCTCATCTGCTGCCAGAACGTCCTCAAAACTGGGAGAGGAATCACAATCCCTAACATGTTCCTTAATCATTTGGAAGAAATGCAGACAAGATGGAGCTGAAGAAGGTGACCATGTGCTGTCTGGCACAGCCTTTCATGTTTAGCTCTGCTTCTGCATTTTCCAGACCTACCATAACACGTAACGTGGATGAGAGCATGGGGCAGGGACCCCGTGTGCTCCCAGAATCTGCTCCAGCCACTTCTCAGAGGCTCCTGGAGGGGATTTTTCTGACTCAGGAGAGGTGGGATTAGCTCTCCATTCAGAACTCATCCCGTTTGAATCTTGTTTTCTTTAACCAAAAACAGATGAGCTCCTCGAGAGCTGAGGCATCTCTTCCCTCTTCATTGCCCACTTATTTTATTATGGGTGGAATTGCCTGTTGTGGATGATGACTCCTCCATAGACTCCAGGAAGCCTGGAGAATTCCTTGAGACTTGTCTGTCAGCTTTAATTTGTAGAGTTTATAATGAGGGACAAACCCCATCCAGTCTTTCCATCTGTCCCATTCCTATTTTCAGCTACAGCAGCTCCAGTACCAGTCTCCTGTAGGAATCAGAGGTGAAGGCCAACAACCTCGAATGCTGGAGGAATAAAGAGCACCCTGACTCATCTTACACCGAATATTCTTTCCCCAAGTGTCTTTTCGCACTTTTTCCCAGTTGCTCCTCATGGTGCCAGTGTATTTTGCAGAGGAAATTTTTTTTTCCCCCGCTTCCTTTGCGGTGCCATGGCTTTGTTTCACAGTTCCTACTCCTTGTATCCAAGTCAAACCAAAAGAGCTTTCTA
Source organism: Cettia cetti (assembly GCA_013401135.1). NCBI lineage: Eukaryota > Metazoa > Chordata > Aves > Passeriformes > Sylviidae > Cettia > Cettia cetti. The sequence goes on from VZUI01095311.1 coordinate 29,414, forward strand.
ACACCTTTCTTCTTCTTTTCCTTTCCCACCCCCCCCAAACATCTCAGCAAGGCTGCCTGCTAATCTCTTCTTTTGCAAAGATTAGAAACGTGGCTTTTCTATGACCTTTCTGAACAATCAGGATCTTGGAGTCCCCAAGATGGGTCGCCATTATCTCATCTTTTTGGCTGTTAACAATGATTAAGCAGGACAAAGGATGTGCTCAGGGCTGTGGAGTTTCAATCCATCCTTAGGGAGTACAAGGAAATAAAAGCAAGCAGAGTGGGAAAGCTGCTGCAAAAAGAAAGGTTCGACCTTTAGAAAACATCCTCGGTTGGTGCTTTCTCACCTTTTCAAATATACATAAGAAAAATTTGCAAAAATAGGCCTTAAGTGCAGACACTGCCTCTGGACTGATCCCCCAGAGGGCTGCTCCCACAGCATGTGCCACTGGACCGAGCACTCCGGACTTGGGAAAACCAGGTCACAAACAGAAAGGCAATTTTAAACTGTTATTTTTGCTTATGATCTATCTCACTGTCTGTCCATCCATCTGTGTGCTACGATCTTTACAAGTTTTTGCCCCGGTTTTGATTACCTGAGTACAGCAGCTCCGAGGGAGGGATGACTGATGCTTCCTCCACTCCCAATCCATCTCCCAACAGAGCTGGGGCTCTTCAAGGTGCAATTCCTTTACCAGCTCCTATTTCCAGCAGTTTCTCATCTGTGGCTCACCTTTCCCAGGGATAAAGAACACCAGGCAGGGCCAGCTGAGTGAGCAGCAGGGGAGTTACCAGGAGCATGGAAGTTTTCCCATCCAGCCCAAGGATTCAAAGTGCTGTGGTTTGTGGACTCAAAACTCTTGCAGTGCATGTGCAAGAACCTTGTGTTTGTCACCTGCTGCTGTTGTCTCACAGAGGGCAAACAACTGACCAAACAAACCAAGGATTGACTTGGAATATGCTGTTACCCTTCCCGTCTACAGAACAGGGGAGGAATAGAAATGCAGCCACATCTCTTGAGAAGACCATGGCCAGAGGTTGTCTGAACCAGATCAGATGGCAGAGGGATGTGTGTGAAGTGAGCTGGCTCATACACACGTTCATGCTTGGGTATAATGGGATGTCCATGGAGATACAGAGAGAGGGAGATTTGGAGTCACAGAACACTTCAGAATGGAATTCATCTCATTCCATCACAGGCAGGGACAACTTCCACTATCCCAGGTTGCTCCAGCCTGGCCTTGGACACTGCCAGGGATCCAGGGGCAGCCACAGCTCCTCTGGGCACCCTGTGCCAGGGCCTCCTCACCCAATAAAAGTTCCCAATATCCACATGTCCAATTCTCTCTGTCTTCTCCAACAACTCTCTTTCTGCCTCTTTGGAGCATCTCTGCCAAGTGGCTGCAAGGGAAGCAAAGGAAGGGAGTTATTAACAGAAAGTTTAGAAGGGAGGAATAAAAGATTTTTTTTAAAATGGGCAAAAGTGTGAAGAATGGCCTCTGTGAACAATTCAGTCATTTATCATTATTTCATTGGCATTGTATGAATTATACATTCGAGACTATAATGGAGTAATATCTCATCTCCTTTCCCCCTCAGTGGGCACTGAATGAATGGCCAGGTGAGCTGCACTTGGACCAGCACCGTTCTCCAGGAGAGTCACTGCTCACCTCCCGCTGCTCTCCTCAATTTCTGTTCAATAAGTGCATGTTGATCTTTTATCGGTCTTTTCTGGGTGTTAAAATTAATGAGTATGTAGAAAATAGCTTTTGTCTTTTTTTTTTCTTATTTTTCTTTTCCTATGGAAAAATAGAAGAGTGGAGGGGCAGAGAAGCATGGGGAAAAAAAGCTGGAGACAAGTAATATGGACAAGCTTTGCAGTTTGTCCAAGAGCTAAGGGATAAGATGGACACAATCTCTGTAACAGTAGCTCAGTCAATGGGTGGGAAAACGCTAAATTAACTTAATTCACCAACATTCTTTTGAGTGGTTTTGTATTTGCATAGTTGCCTGTAAAAATATTGGCTCCAGTCTTGATGTAAGTGGAATTTGCCCCTTCAAAACTGGTGTTTCACTTCAGAGAGCTCTAACATTTCTCCCAGGAAAAGTTGACTCAAACACACTAAGAGGGTTAATAAAAGTATTCCTGCTGCAAGAACTTGGAGGAGCTGTGAACTCTGGTTTAAGAGGCAGGCAGTGAGGTGTTTGCTCAGCAGACTATCAGGATCCATCAGAAACTAACAGTAGCCATAAACCTCAATGGATTAACTTCCATCCATTTTGATTTCCAGCTGTATTACACCTTGGCTGTGTCACTGCCAAAATAAGAGGTCCTAAATAGAACAGCAATTATCTCAATATCATTAATTCAGTGGGCATTGTTTTCAATTTTCTCTGCTACGTGTTGATTCCTGCACCTCTTCCCTGCTCCCAGGTTTCTCTCCCTCTTCCATAGAAGGGTATTTCCTCCTCCCTGTTGACCTGTTAGGGAGACGGAAGCCTGGAGCACTCCAGATTTTGGGAACAGAGGTCTCTGATGCAGGGTATGTAGGAAGGAACATCCTGTCTTTAAAAGAAATTTCCACAATATACCATAAGGAATTACTGTAGAATTGTGTTTCCCCCTGAGAATCTCACTGAGCCTGACTCTCAGTTATGCCATCCTCTTCCTTGGAGCAAGAAAAAGGTGGATAGAGAAGGAAAACAGAGTAGGAGCCTTAACCCAGCTTTGTGATCCTCCAACCCCAGGGCTTTAAAGACGCCTGACATCTGCATTTGAAGAGGTCATTCCACTCAACCTTTGTTTCTTAAGTACATCGCGTTTACACTGAGCTCCTGAGCACCTCCACACAGAGGCTGATAAAAGGCTGGCAGCAACACAGAGATTATTTTGTTTGAATGTGAGGCTTTCCAATAAATACACCTAGACCATGTCCTTTCAAAAGTCAAAGGGTTAAAACTTTCCATCAAGGCAAGGTATTCCCCAAGCAATCTGCATCCAGGGCTCTCTGAAGCACGAGAACATTGTTGACCCAGACATCACTAAGTTCTTTGCTTCTGAAAAGTTCTGGCTGCTGATAAACCTTTGTCCTTTTTCTTTGATTAGCTTTACTCTGGCTGTAAATCCTATTTTGTTTTGTGCTGGGGTCTAGCCAAGGAAGTATTTCTATTAACCTGGAGCAGCTGGAGAGTAGCTGGCTCTTACCGTCAGGGGATTGCAGCCTGAGTATCCTGTAACACTAATGTTTTTCACTGCTGAAGCCCCAGCCTACAAAAGAAGGAGATCCATGTTCCCTCTGTGGTTATTTTTCTACCCTGGAAGATGGCAAAATTGTGTGGGCAGGGTGCCATTAGCTTAAAGATGGCAGCCGTTAGAATTTCCATGTAAAATCTGCTCCCCTCCCAGACTCCATGTCTGCCGTCTTTGCTGGGAGCTTTAATTTATCCATTCCTAGAGTGGGAACATACTCCTGCTACTTCCATTACCCAATTGGCTTTAATTAAAAAATCTGTGACGCCTCCTGTCTTGGAGGGCTTTGAGTTTGGTATCCTGATGCCAGGAGCCCTTGGAAGGGAAGGGGATGGACTCAGCTGCAGGAGCAGCAATTCCCATGCTGGGAGCAGGGATGCAGCACCCTCATTCACATTCCTGTGGAGCCACCTGTGAGCCCCTGGATCTTCCACACCTGCTCAGCCTAAAGGAGGAAAGAGAGCCTCCTTTTACTCCCTGATGCTTTCTGCTCAGTTACAGCATTTATTCTAAGCCTTCCTGCCCCGAGGCTGTGGAGCCTTGTTAAGTTCACTACCCTCATTACTGGAGCATCACAGCAAAAAAAAAGAAAAAAATATATATATATATGTATATATATCTGCCAGTGTCTTTTGCCCAGGGTCTGTGACATCCCTCCATATCTCACAGGTGTAAAATGAGCACCAAGTAGGCACAGGGAATGCTAAAACCCCTTGTCCCCAAAGGCAAACTCTGTAGTGAGTAATCCTTGGGAGAATCTGGGATTTTAAAATTGGTGTATTTTCTCCTTTCTCTTATCTGTACTCTCTCTGAGCCTTTTGCCATGTATTTACTGTCCCTTTTCCCCTTTCCCTGTGCCACATCCCCACTCTGCATAGGCAGTGCCCTCAGCCAGCAGCACTTTATCTGCTTCCAATGTAGCGTGTCCTAGAAAGAATTATAGCATTGCCTTTCTCTCGACAGCCAGTCATCTCTCAGTAACATACAATAAGCTGTACTTGGGCCAAAGGAAATGGGTTTAGCCTGGCGGGTAATTAATTTTCTCAGGGTTCAGTTTCCCACACTGAAATTGGTCTCCGTCTGATCAATTAGAAGAACATTTCGCAAATGAAACTGATTATGAATCATGGGTTTCAGCTCAGCTGTGGAAAGCTTGATACATGGGTATTGGAGCAAAAAGTAGAGGAAAGCTTCAGCCCATTTATCCCAGCTACTGCTCAGGAGTGAAAGCAACACTCAAACACACACCCCACTCACTCCTTCAAGGAGGAAAAGGTGCTGGGACTCACCAGCTCACAGCATAGTTCTGGAAATGGTCCTCAAACCTGCAGAGTTGTCTCCCTGGACATGGAAGTTAATCCACTGGCTGAACACTGTCCTGGGACCTCCCCTCAGAGCACTGGCATAGCTTAACTCTGGCAGATTCTGTTTCTTTTTGATCCTGGACACACAAATAAAAAATGGAAAAGCTTTTGGGTGAGGAGCATCCCAAAATGTCTTTAGTTCAGATGTAATGGTTTTGAACAAGGAAAGGGATGATCTCAGACACATGAGGTCTCTTATCACAGTGAGCCTCTCCTTCCCATTTTCCTCTGCTGATAATAGTCACAGCAATGATGGCAGTTGAAATTTAACTTTCAAGAGAGTGACATTTCCATTTCAGCCCTGAGCAAGCCTGCAGGATCCAGCTCGCAGTGGGAGCAGTTACCCACTGTCCCACATCAATAAGGAGAACACTCTCCATCCCCTCTGCCCTTCTCTCAGCCCCATGTGCCCCCCCAGCAGCAAGCAGAACCATTAGTTCAGTTGTTCCTGTGTCTTTAAGCAATGCCCAACACTTTAAAGGAAATAAATAACGTCAAGTGTTCAAATGAAATTTTGCTGAGAACCCTCTTTTTCTCCTGAAAAAGCCATGACACTAAACTTTCCAGTCATCTCAAGCCTTGAATAGTTTTTCATTTGTGTCAGATTAACCAAGTTAAAATTCCCTCTCACGAACTCGGCATTTAGAGGTATTATGCCAGAAGTAGCTTAATAACTTTCACTTCAAAAATAAAGAAAAGAAAAACAGAGGGCAAAGAAAGGAGCTTCTTGGCCTCATGCAGAGTAAACAAAGAAATACAATTTCACAAAGCAGGACCTGCTAAAGGGGGTGTGCTGTAGACAGAGAGGGGACTGAGGCTGGACTTTGCAGTGAAACAAGGCTGTGTATGAAAAATTCATCATCTCATATCCCAGGCAGCAAGCCTGTCTGGTTTCTTACACCAAACTGGGTCAAGCCCTGGTAGTGCCTGGGCAGGACACTCTAGAAAAACTACATCAGTAAAAAAAGGTGCCACAGAAAGTGGTTCTCAGAGGGCAACTGTGTACATAGCTTCTACAGTTTTATATATATGTTTATATATTTATTTATATATATTTTTATATATTTTTATATATATTTATATATATATATATATTTATATATATATTTATATATATAAAGAATATGTTACTATTTTATACAACTCCTTTTTCCTCTGCCTCCTGACATAGACCTCTCATAGATGGAGAACTGCATTTGCAGAAATAGTCTTAATTTGGAGTTGAAATGTGTAATGCATTTGCTATCTCATAGACTGACCTTTACTCATGCTGCAGAAGTGGATTTGGAAGGGAGAAAAAGGAGGCTTTTGATGCTTAAAAGCTTCTGCAGGAGGAAACTCCACACACCCGAGGTCACACCTGGGACAGCTTTGTCACCAGCATGATTTATTCCTAATGAAGGAAGTGTGGTTTTGCCAAGGAAATGGAGATGTTGACTGTGGCTTTTAGTGTAAAATATAATATTTCTATAAACTCTCAAACTGTGGAGCAAGACCTGGAACATAAAGAAAGACAAACCCGACTATTATCCTGATAGACTCAAGTGCAAAGACGAGAAGGGCTGTTGCTCCTGTGGTAACCCCTGTTAAGGAATGTTTAAAGATGGAATTTCTGAGCTGAACAGTCTCAGCTAAAATAGTTTTCTAGCTCCAGGCTCTTCGAGATGTTGCTTTTAAGATGCAATGGGAAACTGATGCCCTGACCTCTTGTGGTCACTAAACACACAGAGCCAGATTTCCCAAGCATATGATTGTTTTCAACACACTCTCCTTCCGAGAGTTTTATTTGCTTTACTGAATTATGTTCTCCCCAGTGCTCCCTTCCCAATTTCACCAGGGCAGGGACTTGGCATTCCCAATTCTTTTGTAGAAGGCATGGTGTGATGTGATTGGAGGGTCCACCCCCAAAAAATTCCAGGACCCACTGCAATGGGCCACAGACAATGAAATAATATTGGAATGTGATCTGCTGCCCTGCACAGCTGCTGCCACGCATTCCTTGGGAGCAGTGCTGCCTTTTGGGGCATGTGAAATGATCCTTGGATGTGTTTGGAAAGCAAAGTTCAGAAGGAACAACAAGATCTTTCAGAATGAGAGGATGCAGGCTGACTGTAAGAATGTATTTTTGTCACTGCCTCGAAATGTTTCAGGATGTTTTCAGCAGAGAAACCATTCTTGAAGAGCTGACAAAAGGAGTAGGGTGAAGGATCTTTTGCATGGGTGTCAGCAGTCTGGATTATTTGAGATTTGAGTTTCCAACATATCTTATGGTTACTGTCTGTGTCTAGTGAGTTTTGCTGTAAAGAAATGATGGGTTTTGAGCCAACCATCTGGCGTGACCACATGGGAAACCAGAATTGGATTCACACCTCTGCAGGCAAGAGTCAGATGCTGGGAACATTGAGGACCTGACTGCAGGGCCTGAAAAACATCATTCTTTTCACTCCATCTCTGCCCAGTGCTGATGGGGACCTACAGATACAAATATAGCCTGTGAGATGACCATTGAAATTTCAGAAGAGGCTGAAAGCTTTGAGGGTGAATAGCTTATGTTGCTAGGGGAGAATTAAAGACAGTCAGAGAGAAAATATAACACATACAATACAAATTAGTTGTTAATGTGGTTGACCTACTGCCTTTTGGGTTGGCTTCTGGGTTTTTCATGAAGGAGAAGTCCCAGTGTGAGATGCGGTTTTCTTCATTCCATTATGCTGAAGGAATAAATTCTTGTATTAGGACACAAGTGGAGGGAAGCAGGATGCTTCCCAGGGGGTGGTTAATTGCCAAAGTTTTTTTTCTTTTAAAACCAAAAGCTTGGTACTTACTTTGACCATGATAAAGTGCACACAGCCTGAGCTTCCTTCTTCCTTCTTTCACAGAGCCTCCTCTCTCGTGGCCATCACCAGAATCTGTGATTCCTGTCTCGTATGCCCCTGACCTCAGGTTCAGAGAGAGGATGGGATAATTCCCGAGGTATTTGAGTAAGGTGCTTGTCTGGATGAGACTGCTGAAGGACTCGGCTAAGGCTGCTTGGGTTAAGAGGATGTTTGTAAGTGCAAACCCAGTCCTGCAGTTCACAGGCTTCAAACAGAGCAAACATGAGACAGCGTGAGGCTGCCACTCTGGGTCCAGCCCATTTCCCACTCTGCCCAAGCCCAAAGCCAAAGGCATTCCCTTTCCCATTCCAAGGATGGCTCAGGAGGGAGTCAGAGTGCTGGAGCTCTGTGGTCATAAAGGTCTGTGCTGCTGCTGGGAGATCACCCCAGGATGAGGTGCAAACGCTGTAAAAGGAGGGAAGAAGAGACCATTTCCTACCATAACACATTATGCACAAACAGTAAACAGATACCCTCAGAATGTTTTTGTCTGAGATGGGGAATAAAGCAAAAATAGTCAGCAAGACAGAAGTAGAAGCCTGTCTCTCCTTTAACAATCTGCACTCAACCATGTTCCAAATAGCCACTTGGCAACAATTATCTCAGAGGGAAAGTGGTGTGGAGTGCAGAAAATAAGGGCAGAGCTGTAACAAAGGCAGCAGAGTCGAGCCAGGATGATGTTTTTGTTCACTTCTCCTCCTGAAGCCAGTCCAGGTTGGTTTTGCCTCAAGCTGGTCATGCTTTGGGATCTGCTTTAAGACCTGAATGTTTTTGAAATGGCAGAGTGGTGAGGCAGGGCCTTGGTGGCAGCACACAAGGCTGTCAGAGCAGGGCTTTAACCAGCATCTCCTTCCCTGCTACAGTCTGGACTCGGGCTGTGTCCCCCTGTGTCCCCAGGGAATTCCTCTCCAGGAGGCAAAGTCTGCTCTGTGGCCTAATGGGTTACTGAGGAAGATTCCAAACCTTTTTTTTATCCTTCTTTGAACAAGAATTGAAAGGAAAACAAAATGCCCACAGGGACAAGGAGTTTTCCTACAAATTCTGTTTCCATGAGATATTTCAAGATATCCCTGGCATACCTGACTTCCAATATCAAAGGACTGTTTAAGTTAGAAGGGGAAACAGGGTGTATGGACTGTTTGGTACTGATTAGAATCTCTGAAGAAGCAGCTGAGGTAGAGACTAACTCATGGTATGATTTTATTTTTTTTATTTATTTAATGTATTTATGCAGATTCCATGGCAAAGGTGACAAAGAGTAGAGAGAGGAAACGTGAAAGAAACTCTTCTGTTTGCCACAACATTAGAGTGATTTGGCATCCTCATCATCCTGACACATGATGCAGGAATAAGCAAGATGAGGCTGGGATTACAATCCATTAATGCCCCTCGCATTCCTGGTGGATCCCCACCAGATTTTTAGGCCCTCACACAGTCAGGAGTGGCTCCTGACCAGGTCGTTGGGGTGATATTTCAAGCAATAGAATAATTTTGAGAATGGTTTATATACTTTCCAGCCTGTGGTCAGATAACATCCCTGTGGCAACCATTTCGGTTGTCTATGTGGAAAAGTAATGTGCAGAAAGTAATTTAATGTAATGGATTGTTTAGCTTTCTTTTAATTAAATGTAGCAGCTGGAAACAAGGAGAAGACAGCTCTGTATCACTAAGCAGGTCTCTAATTGCAGGCATCCCCCACAGACCCTGCGTAGTGTGCTGCACTTTCAGCCCAAGTTGAAAACCCAATACTATTGAATACCCCAAAACCTGATGGGTTCTTTTTTCCCTTTCATGAAATATTTCAATGGATTGATTTGTTTCCTTTTGCTATTTCTCTCTCTCTCCCCAAAACTCAAACTGCTGATGATAAACATGTGTCAAAGCAGCTCAACCAGCTCCAGAAATCATCTCCCAGAGGAGCCCAGCAACGAGACAAGGCAGGACAGTGCTGACATTCCTTGGGAAGCTGTCCTTTTCAAATGACTGACTGAGGAGCTCTGACTGTTTATTCCCAACAAATGATTCCAGCTTTTTGAAGATGACTGAACACATTGCTGGGCCTTTCAGCTGAGCTCCTTTCAAGTGAGAACAAAAGGCTGCTTGTAGAGTGCATCAATGCAATTGTGACTCCCATGGTCCTTGTGGGTGTGATGTTGTCCTGGGAGCAGCAGTGACTTCAGAGCAAGACCATGTAATGGCATTGTTTGCTCTGTAATTTTGAAATGGATGGCTTTGGGAAGTACATCAGCTGGAAGAACTGGGGGTCTTTTCAGTGTCAAAAGGTCAATATTCCACTGGTTTACAAGGGTAGGGTAACCAGGGTGTTAAAAATGTTTATTTTCCCTATGGCATTTCCCGGGAGAGGCCGGGAGTGACAGCTCAGATGGAATCTCCCACGTGGCAGATGGCTAAAGGCAGGTGACACAAATCCACCCCGTGCCTTGCTCTGCTCATTTCCTTCCTACCACTCACACTCCCTTCTTTTCTCCTCATTTCAGAAGGGTTTTGTGTGTAAAAAGAGAGATGGACTAGCTTTTGTGAGGCTTCCCTCCAAAAGCTTGGTACAAGGAGGTCACTGTAGGAAAGGTGTGTTCTCCTGGCTTGGCCCATGTAGCTGTTGGACACAAAAATAAAGAGCTTGACTCCAGTTCCAGGTAGAAGAAAGATCAGAAGGCTTTATTTACCATTCATTCAGGCTTTTTATAACATGCTGTGCTAAAAAGGCACATTATTGGTCCATAGAATGAACACCTCTCTCCATGGGTTAAATAACAGAAACAACACCTGGGAAGAGGTTGTTATGAGAACTTAGAAATGTTATGGTTATTTACAGGAACTTGTCCTTGAAAGACAAACTCCCAAGAAATCTTCTCATGAGAAGAAAATCAGCTACTAACAGGCTGAAAACCTTACAGCCTCAGAAATATCTGGCCCACAGCCCCCCACCCTGGCCAATTGCCCAAGGCCATGGGCAAGAAGCCTAGTGGGTCACACTAGAGCCTACCTGAGTCTTGGTGACAGTCTCTGATCCTGGAGAACAGCTTGTGCTCCTCCTCCTGCCTGGATTCTCACGAATTTCCTGCTGGCTGTGCACAAGGCTAAAGACAGGTTTGGAAGCAACATCTGTACTCGCTGGGAAGCTGGGCCAAGACTCTGAGAGTTTGCCAAGCAAGCCTTTGTCTACGGTGTGTAAATCTACACCTCTTGCAAAGGGAGAGGAGCGAGGAGGGAAAGGCAGTGCCAACTTGCAGATTTGTAAAAGAGGCTTTTAAGCTCTCTAGAGGGATAACTTGCAACTGCTAAATATACTTCAGGAGAAATACAGCCAGATCATTTCTCTCCTCAGCCTCACTACAACTCTTTATATTTTTCCTCTTGAGAGGGGGCAGGATTGCAGCATGGGCTGGGAGAAGGCTGGGAGGAACTGTGGGTTTGGTCTATTTGCTGTTAACTGCACCACATGCCTAATCAAGGATTTTTCCAGTTCTCCTGTCTCGACCCATAGGGAAAAAGAATTGAGAGGGAAAGATGTGGAAAAGGAAAAATGAAGGGTTTCTGTGCGTGCAGAGGAAGATATTTTGACAGAATGGGTGATGGTGACTAAGAAAAGGGGAGAACAGGCAAGTGTTAAATGAGTTTGTGTTCCTGGCTGCTGAGTAGCCCCAGGAGGTTCCCAGCAAGGCTGCTGCTTTTTTATTGGAGTTTTGTGCCGGAGTTATAAACCCTTTAAATGAGCCTAGATCATTAGGGAAGCTTGGCTGATCACTGATGAAAAAATATAACAATTAAAACAAAGGGCTGGAAGAGGGAAGCAGAGGGAGAAGAAGCTGAGGGTGAGCAGTTTTAATACTTAATAACAAATACTAATAATGGTGCTGAGTTGGGGACTAATTAAAAGTTTCTAAAAAGAGAGAGGAAGAGAGTGGGATAAATCTGGAGTGTTTTGTCTGGCAGCTTCTGGGAGTGCCTGAAAAGCCACCCTGGCAAGGAAGATGGGACAGAGCACTGGGGGCCAAGCAAAGCTCTGGAGAGAGGTGATCTGAGCCATGGTGGAGCCCAGCTCCCCCTGCTCCTCTGAGCTCTGTGTCCTGGTGTCTGCCCCATATTCCAGGACTGCCAATGGTCATTACCCCACATGGAGCAAAGGGGCTGGGAAAGAGGAGCAAGGAGGGAGTGTGAAGGGTGGAGGGAGCAAAATTCTTCTGTGAAAAAGGGACTGCTTTGGGCAAAGAGGCCTGGTGTCAGCAGCCTAGATCTGAGAACTTGAGTGCTGTGACACCCACAGCCATGGCAGGAGCCAGGGAAACAGGACCCAGGAAGGACCACAGGTGGCAAGAACTCAGGGAGCCACTGCCATGCAGCTTTCAGGGGCTGGAAGAGCACTCAGTGGAAGAGCTGCTGTGCACTGCCCATCTGGCTGTGCTGCTCTCAGCTGATGCCAGGGTTAGATGGGTGTCCTTGGCTGTTCCTTCCACCAGTGCTGGGTCCCAGGGCACCTTTACCCCCACAGAGATAAAGGCTCCCAAAAGCAACAGTCTCACAGGTCTGCCTCCAGCTGTGCCTCCAGCTGTGCCTCCAGCTGTGCCCTGAGGCCTGAGGGTGGTCAAGGCTGAAATAACCAGTGCTACAAGCCTTGCCTTTCCCTCACCAGTTCAGCAGCTGCCTGAGGGACAGTTCAGCCTGGAGAAACATCTTTTGTGGGTAATTTCAGCTTGCAGGCACTACCACTGCCATCTCCCGTGCTTCATCCTTGTGGATAAAGGGCCTGGCTGTGGGGAAAGCCAGCCTCAGACACCATGCTCCTGCCAGCATCAGCTCCTTTTACTGTCTCATCTCTGCAGGAGAGTTTAAGTTTTAATTATTATTGCTTTTTGCTGTTCTTTGTCTTAATTAAGTCTGACTTGCTGATTATTTCAAGGGAGATGATGTCTGGGAAACGCCTTCCAGCCTTGAGTTTTGGATTGTGGAAGGAGAGATATGAAGACCATCAACACTGGATCTGCCAGGCAGCAGAAATGCAATGTCACAGGGACTGGAGGTGCAGTGGGACTGGGGAAAAGCTCCATGAAAGTGGGGCAATCCACCTGAAACGAGCACAGAGCAAGAAGGCCACAGGGATGTGTGCCTGGCAGGTAGAACAGATTTCCCAGAAAATTCCTCTGTATTAGTCTGCTGGGATCTGACTTAGAATCATGGAATCACAAAGGTTGGAAAAGATCTGTAAGGTCACTGAGTCCAACTGTTAACATCGCCATATCCCAAAGTGCCCCATCCATGTGCCCTTTAAACTCTTCCAGGGATGGTGATCCCACCACCTCCCTGGGCTGCCTGTTCCAAGGCCTGACCACCCTTTCAGTGAAGAAATTCCTGCTGCTGTCCCCCCTGAGCATCCCCTGGCCCAGCCTGGGGCCGTTCCCTCTCCTCCTGTCCCTGTCCCTGGGAGCAGAGCCCGACCCCCCCGGCTGTCCCCTCCTGGCAGGGAGTTGTGCAGAGCCACCAGGGCCCCCCTGAGCCTCCTTTTCTCCAGGCTGAGCCCCTTTCCAGCTCCCTCAGCCTCTCCTGGGGCTCCAGCCCCTTCTCCAGCTCTGTTGCTCATCTTTGGATACACTTTACCCCCTTATTTGCTGTAAAGCAGCAGCAGGTAAACTCAGAGGCACAATGCAAACACCAGCAGCACCCCCTGATTCCTCAGCCACCCGAACCCCCAACAGCCACAGACAGCTTCCCCACAGCTCTCTGGGCATCATTTTATCTCCACAGAGAAGAGCCAAGCTGCTTGTGCTGGGCTGTGTGAGGTCTGGCTTGAGAACTCTCTCCTGCTTCCTGCCACAGCCCTGGAGCATCCAGCAGGAGCTTTGCTGTTCTGCACCAGGGCTCTCTCTGTCTGTCTGTAAACACTTCCATTCCAGCAGCCTCTCTCCAGCGTGACAGATTTGCTATGAGGAACCTGGCAGCAAAGGTTTTTCCTCCTCTCTCTCTCCCTCTCTGACAAATGTATAAAATGTATTAGCTTTTCATGTTCTAATTTATGATATAATAAACTCCTCTGTGCCCTGGCCTCGTTCAGGGATTGGAAGTGAAGTGTTCCACTTGCTGCAGTGGTGAAACTCTACCAGACTGCTGTGAGCTGGAGAGGGATGGGGCAAGGGCTGGACTTGCAAGGAGGAAAGGGAAAAGCAGGATGTAGAGGATGTGAGGCTTCAGGGGCAGAAAGGGGAAAGGAGAGATAGAGATAATTTCTATAATTTTTTTTCTCATTTCACTGGACATGATGTGTTTCCCTGTGGGATTTATTTGGCTCTGTTCCTGGTCCTTGAGGAGCTTCTCCAAGTGACAGAGCCATTTCCACCTCTGGACCTCCGAGGGAAAATAACATAAATGCATAAATAATATACTGCAAGAAGGGAATGAGTCTGGTCAGCCTCACTGAGGACAAAAGGATGGGATGCAGGAGTGGGATGTGGGAAGCAAGAAGAAAAGCTGCAGTGAAGGATTGACTTGACAAGAGCACTTTGAAAAAGAAAAGGAAAGAGGCCTGGTGTCCATCCCGTGCTGGTGTCTGGGCTCACACTTGGCAGCACCTTGGAGAGCTGCACCACAGAAACCACAGCTCCGAGTCAGATCTCATTCTGTCACCACAAATCTGCTTTTCTTCCCAAGCTTTTCCTCTCTTTTCTTTGCAACTCAATCTAGAGGGACCTTCTGACAAGGTACCTTTATCCATCAGACTGCCAAGAACCTAAAAACCTCTCATTTGTCCACTTAATGAAACGGGCGCTGCTGGCTTGGTTGCTTTGGTTCTCTTTGCTCTGAATAAATGATTGCCCCCCATGTGTAATTTTTTTCTCAAGTAAACAGATTTGGTCCTGATATTTTATTATTACTGCTAGGGAGAGAAGGTGGTATTTTCAGAGATGATGGATATACACCAGTGATGTGCAGGTAGCTTTACACCACAGCAGGCTGCTCTATGATGGACATCCACAGAGGATGAGAAATCACATAAAAATGGAGGGAAAAGGAAATCTTCACAGGAAAAACACCAACATAAGCTAACCAAAATGGGAGAAAAAAATTACTGAAGTGTTCAGACAATAACAATGAAGAATGATGGTGTACAAGAGCCCAAAGGGCCCATCCTCACTTGATCAATTCCAGATCTGTTCAAATCAAGGGATTGGAATAATCCAAATCCCCAAATCAACCATTTTAAGTCTTAAAGCTAAGGCTAAGACCTTTCTGAGGACTTGTAAGATTGGATTGATCTTTGCTGATGTCAGTTCATTGAAGTATTTGTGGATTTTCAGCACCGAGCTGTGGGCTCAAAGCTGAGCCCACCTTTCCACCTGCTGCCTTTTCCCCCCAAGGCAAAGCACGAGGTGTCCCAGCAGTGCCTGGAATTACAGGAGCAGCCTGTGCCAGCATCTCTGTGAGCAGTGACATCCTTGACCCTCTGGAAAATCCAGCCTGTGGCAGGGCTCTGTCCCGTGCCAAACCCACTGGTGTTACTGTGGGGCAGAAACAGGGTGCAAAGCTGAGGACAGTCAAAGCTGCACCCCTCACCTGCAAAGGTAAACCACATCCCTGCTCATTCTCCTTCCTCAGAGGACACAGAATTTCCTAACACTGCACAGGAACTCAAAAAAATGCCCTACTCCTTATTGGTTTTTTGGTTATACAAACAGAAAGGTGGTGGAGTTATCACCCCCAGACCTTCTGCAGAGAGGAGCCCATCCATCAGTCCCCAGGGACAGGTTTGCTGTAGGATTAGCTCAGGTGAAGGACACACAAAGGTGTCTGAAAGGATATGGGATGGATTTCCTGAAGGATTTGCTCAGGCAAGTGATACAAGTTCAGATGCTTGGGGTCCTAATGATGGATTTGCTGTAGGATCTGCCAGAAAATAAATCTGTTCCATTTACACCAAAGGCCTCAGGTGCAATAGTCTTGTAGGTTTTTCTTGGGCTGTATAAAAGTGCCAAACTATATAGACTATATAAAAACTTTATTTATGTAAAAATATATAAATAAATAAATAATACACTTCTATATAGTTTTATACTATTTTTATTTATGTATAACTATAAATAAATACTTGAGAACAATTAATGCTGTAGGATTTTTCCAGAAGAGAAACAATCTCACAGGCCGACCCCTGTAAGCACATGTTGACAAACCAAGATGACTTGTTGCTTATGGAATTTCTTGTGATCATCAAACCAGCTGAAAGTCTGGCTTGAGTAATTAAAATGCTAATTGGAAATTCACCATTCATCAGAGGAAATAGCAATGAGTTCCTTTCTTTTTTTTCCTTTTTTTTTTCCTCCAGCATTTTCTCACTAGTGGTGGCAGATGTTGGGGTTGCAAATTCATTGTCTGTCAGAGACACAGCAAAATCATCTTTCCAAACTAGTTTTCTGTATTTTTGTTGATTGTCTGCTTAAATTAACCTTCTCTAATGAGATGAAGATACGCAGGGTATGCCTGTAATTTACGGGCTGTGAAATTAGTGAGTGCAGCTCTAACACACCCTGATGGGTGACAGGGGCTGGAGAGCTCTGAGGTGCCCACGCAGAGGAGAGGATGGAATGTACCTTTAGTGCTTGGTTCCCAGTGGTGTGGAGGATTATCCAGGCTGGCTGCTGCACACAAACACTCAGGACCATTAGGCACAATGGCTGCTGCCTGCCCTCTCCTCTCACAAGGCCTTTAAACAGGAAAAAGTGAGTGTAATGTGGATGTAAAATGCTGCCATGTTGCTCAATCTGGATTTAAATTGGAAACTCTTCCCTGTGAGGGTGGGCAGGACCTGGCACAGGGTGCCCAGAGAAGCTGTGGAGAAGCTGTGATCCCTGTCCAGGGCCAGGCTGGATATTGGGGCTGGAGCAGTCTGGGATAGTGGAAGAGTGTGGGGCTGAAATCCCCAGGAAAAGTGGATGCCTGACACTGAAGGGCTCAAGCTTCAGGACTGGACACATCTTCCTCACTGCCCACATCTTCCTCACTGCCAGCATCTTCCTCACTGCCAACCTCTTCCTCACTGCCCACATCTTCCTCACTGCCCACGTCTTCCTCACTGCCAACCTCTTCCTCATTGCCCACATCTTCCTCACTGCCAGCATCTTCCTCACTGCCCACATCTTACTCACTGCCCGCCATGCCCCACACGGCCAAAGCTCCCACTCGGAATATTTGTATCAGAAAGTCAGACTTTAACATTTTCACTTGATAAGAAGGTGGTGTTTGAGTTAATTCTCACTCAGGCACGGATCAATGTGCAAACAAACAAGAGAAGCCTCCTCTGGAGATATCACACCAAGACATCCAGCAGCACAAACCGACCCAGGCCAGGGGGAGCACAGTGTCCACATCTGTGTTTGTTCTGCAGACTGGGGAAGGGAGATCAGAGACCTGCAGGGCTGCCAGCTTCCAATATTTTAGGGCTAATTTATGGTAATAGATGTCTGAAACACTCTCAGCCCTCAAGACATTAGTACACACCTCGGCTTTCATAAAAAAAAAAAATAAAAATCATTCTTTGTTTTCATGCTGAGCAGATAATCTGGATATTGTCTGACAGATTCAATTTGAAGTCCATAACAGAAAGACAAATAAAAATCCTCCTTCCCTGCTACCCCTGATATTTTTTTCCCTGTGTTTGGGATATTGTGATAATGGATTTATGCCTGTAGGACCCACTGGGGGTTGAGAGACCCTGGGCTTGTGTATGTGCCAAAGATGTTGCACAGAATGGTGAGAGTCTTGAAGAAAATGAAGAGTGCTGAAGTCCTTTCTAACAATATCCGTTGCTTTAATAGAAGATATTATCACTGTGTGTGAATCTCGTCACACATTAAGCCTCAAATCAGATGAATTTACAGCCCTGTATTTTAAAAAGGTAGAAGAGCAGCACTATCAATTTGACTTTGGGGGTTTTTTTTATGTTTTTAACATAGTTATTACGAGGGGGAAAAAAATTATTTTACTTGGGCTCGAGTTCAGATGGGTTTTGGATCAAATGGCCAAAGTTATATCCTGAAATTTGTGAAGATTCGTATCATTCATATCTCTGTCTGTATTTATTAGGTGAAATGAAACAAAACACATAAAAAAGCTGAACAAACAAATGCACAAACAAAACTGAAGCCAGATCCCTGAGCCCGCTGCTGAATCCAGAATGAGAGCAGACCTAGGCAGAAAATTCTAATCCACCCTCTCATTTCCCCTAATTGTCATTTTTGTTTTTGTTTATATTTCTAACATATGCCAATTATTTGTGTTTTTATAAACACAGTCCTTGCCCAGAGGTGAACAAGAAAGAGGAAAGACAAGGAAAGGATGGCTCTGCATCACAATTTCCCTGGCAGCAGAGGCAGATGAAGAGCATCTCACCCTTCTCCAGCCACTTGTTCCCTTTTTCCACACTGCTCCTCCTGTAGATGTGTCACTGCAGTTCTGTGGAGGGGCTCAATGAATCAGTTTATAAAGATTTCTTTTCAGTGTGGTCAGCCCAGCTCTCAGGGCAGTTCCCCCCGTGGGTCTGGAGTAGGAAATGGAGCTGCAGTGCAGGGAAGCACAACCAGGGTGGGAAGCTCTGATAAAGAGGTTTAGTCCCTGAGAAATGCCCCCTGTGGTGGGGTAAGAGAATGTGGTTCAGAAGGAATGTGGTTCCCTTCTTTAGAATTGTGAATAAAATAAAGGAAATATACAAAATTTCAGCTATGATTTGATTTTCCCCCTTTTTTTCTAATAAAACTTTGATAGATTTTTAACTAATATAGGAGTTGATGACGTTGCTTACGCTTTTGTTCTGAGGGGGAGGAAAGGAGTCAGCTTTTCCTCAAAGCCTGTGGCAGAGATCTTGAAGGAGGAAGCAGAGGACTGATACCACTGCTAAATAATCATATTGCTCAGGTGGTGTAAACCGGTTTCATTCTGACAATGTCACAGTAATTGGCATGAGATGTGAATCAGGTTGCATTCAACCCAAGAATGGTATCAGGGAAAATGTTCTAGTAGGAGGTGAACATCAAAGAGGGAAAAGGAAATCAGAGGAAGGTGCAAAATAGAGTTACTTTACCCTTAATATCAGTGTTCATGTCCTACAAAATTACTACAAGAAACAGCATGACATGGAGCTGCTTGAAAAAGGCCTGCATGTCCCAGGGAAAATATCCAGACAGAAACTTGAGTTTTTACAAAGCTACATTCTGGTTAGGGCAACAATAGAAACATTTCTGTGGAGTTTTCTTTTGTCCTTTTTAGCCATTTTGGCATTTCAGCTTAGTTTTAATTATTGGGAATGCTTTCAGAGAACTTTTTTCAATCTGGGGAACAATTAAGAGAGAGAAATTAAAAACTATGCCAATTCTCTTAAAAAAAAAAAAAACAAACAGGAAAGGACTTATTAAAACTGATTCTTTCTTTCCTGCAAATGGCTCTGATTTCCAAGAAATGGGCTTTTCCAAGGAATAATAGGTCTATTGAAGGTACCCAGGCAGTTCTTGTGCTGTCAGAGGTGTGGGAGCAGCTCTGTTGGACAAGAACCCCCCTGAGCCCAGCCCAGCCTGGAGAGCCAGGGCAGGCTTTGTGTGGCTCCCCTCTCATGGTGCTCTGCCTCTCTTCTGCCTCCTTCTCTCCTTCTCCTGGAGCACTGCAAAGGTCACTCTTCCCAAAAGGAGATATTTACTCTTTGTGCTCAGGGCTGACAAAAAAAAAAAAAAAAAAAAAGAAAAAAAAAGGGTAAGCCTTGCATATTACAGAGGGTTTAGGAGGCATTAATGGACTCTCCCTGTAAAGTTGCTTGGGCATGGATTCCTCTTTTCTTTTTGCTGTCAAAACGTGGCCAGGACTGTTCACACCTCCCTGCAGGATGGGATGGGACTGGGGGTTCTTTTTATTTTTATTTTTTTCTGGCAGTGATCCTGTTGCTCTGACTGTGCTTGGGGTTGGGGGTTGTGCTGTAAAGCAGCAGCATCTGTCCCTGCTGTGCTCACACTGCAGGGTTTGCAGGAGCTGCTCTCCTTGGCCCCACACTGAAATTCCCTCTTGAGCCCCTTGAATTCGTGTTGTATTACACAGCTACTGTAAATTGGATAACAGCTGATCAATAGACACTTCTCCTGAAGATGAATGACCCTGCATCCGGCACAGCACCTCTGAGGAGAGGAACCTGAAAAGCTGAATTTGAGGTGTGAAATGAAGTAAGATAAATAAGGATGGGCAGCTTGCCCATCGTGTTACCAGTAACTACTGAGTCCTGCTTTGCAGAGAGACTGTGGGGCAGTTCACACTGCCCAGAGCAGGGACAAAAGGGCCTGGAAAATGTGATTATTGTGTTGGAGGAACTGCAAAGCCACAGATCTTGAGCTTGGGGCTTGCATCAAGCTTCGATTGATGAATGCACACTGTACCAAACCTGTACCAGACCTCTTTGGGAGTGGGGATGAATATTCGGAATGCGAGGCCTGAGCACAGAGCTCTGCCACTTAAATGACACAATTTACCCTGTTAGATAAATTACAGCAGCATCTAAATGTCCTCGTGGGTCACTTCAGAGGGATGTTTTGCAGAAGTTGCTTGTCAATGCATGAAATCATGAATACAGTAGACTGAGTTTCCACCCAGCCTGATCAGTCTTGAGTTTAAATAATAATATTTCATCTTACTTAATGAACTGTCAGCCACCTCCTGAGGGAGACACTTTAATGAGTGGGGAATCATGCCCAATGCTTATTTATCTAAGTCAGGAGCACAGATCTGATAACGATTTCTTTTCATCTCCATGTCTGAGTCGTGTATCTGTCAGGCCACTTCCTAATCCAGACAAAGGTAATTTGCATAAGAAAGGAGGAACAGGCTGGATGGTCACAGAGTTTCAGCCTTCACAGGCAGGAAACTTTAGCTTCTTACCAAAGTAGGCTGGATGTCAACTCAGAGGTGCTGAAAGGAAGAAAAAACGTGGAGGAGCTGAAGAAGAACCAAAGGGTGGAGACCAGGGCTTGGACTCCAGCTCAAGTTAGTGGGAAAAGCTCACAGGGACTGGGCAAATGTTTCAGTAACTGTCAAAAATTAGTTCATCAGTGATCTAGGTCCTCGTGCTGGTTAAAAAACCAAGAAGTTCAGAGAGGAAAGAAAATGGTTTTTAACTGGCAAGCCTGAAATTCAGTGGCTGAATCATACCATGTAGGGATAAACCACAGGAGAAAGTGAGGGAACTGGAAGTGAAAGATACAGGCTGGGTGTAATTGATAACACAGAAACCAGGATTCTGGCGTGCACCTAGATCAAGGAAGAAACATAAGAAACATTCAAGCTGCCTCACTTCAGATATTATTTAAAAGTCTAATTTAAACACAGGCAGCAGCAAGTCCATGTTTCTCTCTGTTGCCTACAAAGCTTTTAACTAAGGGAGCAAAATCAGGGCAACATTTTGGTGGAGGAACATGCCCAGTGCCTCAGGTGGTAACTGAGCCCAGCTGAAGCATGGGGGTGACCTTCAGCAAAGCTCAGGGGTGGTGCTGAGAGCAGCAAGGGTTTCTCCATCAGCACTGCTCACATGCAGCCTAAACAGCTTTAATGTGGAGTGGGAAAGGCACGGCAGGTCCCCCTGTGTTGAAGCCTTCTTCCAAAATCTCTATGAAGATGTTAGGATAGCTTCTGAAAATGTGATTTTCCGACAGCTGCTGTCACGTGTGACATTTCTTGTAGCTCTTCTACAGAGGAAACATTATGTGAAATAAAGATAAATTATCCTCTAGGCTGGAAGCTGATTGTAGCTAAAGCAGTGCCTATTGAGTCACAGGAAGAGGGATTTCAGGGACATGGAGAAGCAGGACCTGTCACTGCCAAGGCAGGGCATCTTCCTGTGCTCTGGGGTTGTCCAGTCACATCCATCCTTCCACCCATCAATCCCTGCTCTTGGATTTTTACCTGACTGGGTAAAAGAGCAGAATTCAGCATTCTCTTTACTCTGAGGAGGAAGAATTGAGTGAGATCCTGTGTCCCTTTGGACCAGGATGATTCTGTGACTACAACTTTTGTCAGGAGATACCCCAAACTCACACACTGCTGGAGACAAAGCAGGAGTGGAAGTGTCATTACATCTGTCATGGAAGTGATGATGTCAGCTCAGCGTCAGTGTTTATTTTCTTGCTTTCTTCCAAAGGCACAAAATCAGTGCCTCAAATATTCCTCCCTTCCAGCTCTAAAATCCTAAAATCTTCTTTCCTTTTTTTTTTCCCCTTTTTTTTATTTTTCATTCTCTTTTTTTCTTTTTCCTTAATGAACTGCAAGAACTTTCTGGACAATTTTCCCTATTCTTCACTTATGAGATGTTTGCATAGTTGAGAAACACTCAATATGGGCAAACAGAGGATTGTGACTAGTAATAAGTACGTTTGCTGTCTCAAAAGCAATAATTTTCAAAAGTTGAGAAAAACTACAAGCAAAATTGATTAGAAGAGAAACTGTAGGCAGAGAAAATGTTGATTGCAAATTGGTGATTCTGTTAGAGGAGTTTATTAGAGCACCAAAACCCCAAACACCACAATTTGATATGAAATAAGAACACAACATTGGCTGGAATCCAAGCCTTGCTCTGTTACAAAGCAAAAGAAGGATGGAAAATCTACATCCATACACAAGGAATTCACTGGAAAATTCAAGATGGCAAATGGAAAACTTGCACCAAGACCCTTTGTGGAACTAGCTGAACTTCCTCTTGGCCTGCTGACTGCAATTTCTAATAAACCTCACAGCATGATAGGTAATTGTGTGAACTTGATATAATACCATTATTTTTCAAAAAGGCCAGAAGGTTGTAGCTGTGTAATAGGTAATGTGTTATCAGTCAGATCAAATAATCTGATGCCAATTGATAAAGAAGCAAAGGCTAGAAAGAGAAACCAGACTTGTCAACATGATTTTGTAGAAAAATATCTTTTCAAAGGGAATAATTTTTGCTCTTTGAGACTGGGGTTTTGATTGATAAAAGTGTGAATGTACATA
The DNA here is from genome assembly GCA_013401135.1 of Cettia cetti. Taxonomy (NCBI): domain Eukaryota; kingdom Metazoa; phylum Chordata; class Aves; order Passeriformes; family Sylviidae; genus Cettia; species Cettia cetti. The sequence continues at coordinate 51,894 of VZUI01095311.1, forward strand.
ATGGATTGACTTTTGTGGAAGCAATTCCCAGGCCCCTGGCTCTTTATGGTGCTAATTTCATTTGACTTTAAGAGCATTTACACATCTGAAACTTGATAACTGCTGGTCTTATGGACATTGGGTAACCTGGAAAAACAAACAAACAAACAAACCCCAACAAGAGTATTTCTGAGGTTTTGCCCAGAGAGCAATGCCAGAACTGCTTTTTTAATAAATTTTTCATTAATGATTTGTAAAGTATTTTAAAAACAACAACTGAGGAAGGAAGTTGACTTGGAAGCTGCTGGAATTCTTTACAGGCACTTGCACAGGGAGAAGATCCTGGGTACTGAAATGTTCTTCAGTCTGGAAAAGGCATAAGGAGAATCAATGGCTGGAAGCTGAAGGAAATAAATCCAATTTAAAAGCTAGATTTCCTTTTTTTAGTTACTTATTCATTGATTTGCTTATTTAAATATTCGGAGTGCTTAGAGCAAACTATTATGGGAAGAGGGAGGATCTTGATCACGGTGTGCTGGTGGTGGGGGAAGTTTGCAAAGGCCAAAAGTCAATAACCATAACCTCCTCTGGCTGTCAGCTGAGGGAAACACACTCCTCCAGCTCACACAAGCCAAATTCCTGCTTTTCATCATGTGGAGAGAGTTTCTTCCTTTCCTTTGACTACAAAGGGAGCATCACTCTGCTGAGTGTTAGCTGGGGGCTGCATCCAAGCTCTTTTCCCCAAATGATGGAGGTTTGGAGTCAGGATGGCCTCTCCTGGGCTTTTCCATGTTAGTGAAGAAAATCTCAGGGAATGGGTTTGGCAGCTGAGCTGCTCACAGAGGACCTGCTGCAAATGGCAGGGAGCAGGAGGGAACAAGGTGATGAGAAAGAAAACATAAAGCTGCTAAAACCTAAAAAGACCAGAAATAAATCTGACCTCCCTTGAGCCCAATCTGAAGCTTGAATTGTGGATTCCACACTGCCACCAAGACAGGCTTGGGAGGATCACTTCTTCCTTTGTACCTGGACCCAAGGCAGCACTGTGTGGTTAAATGAAAAATGAAACAGAGAGAAGGAGGCTTCTCTTCTTTCCTGGCCCTAAAAAGTTTCCATCCAGCACAAGACAGAGCTGGAAAAATTGTGTCCACCCTGTGCCCTGCTGCCACTTTGGGACAAATGCTGATGAGTGGCTGCTGGGAATGTGCCTGTCTCCTTGTTCCCTGGCTGCACCTCTGCCTTCCTCACCAAATGGCATTAATCATGTCAGCCCCCCTTTCTACAAGAGTGGCTGGTTTAATGGGAAACTTCATCCAGCATCAATATCCTGAGGGGAGGAGGAAATGAAGAGAAAAGTGTGTAGCAGGGAGGGAGCTGGTGGGGAAAGCAGTCACTGCCTGTTCCAGAGCATGGACTGGAGAGGGGCAAGGCAGGGAGCAGAGACTGCATTGACTCTGAAAGTCCTGGGGTGTCAGCTGGATCTGCAGTGCTGGAGCTCAGAGAGGGCTCTGGAAAGGAGAGGGGAATGGCTGAGATCCAGAGGTACTTGCAGGGAAAGTGGGAGAAAGCTGGAGCAGAGCTGAAGCACTTGAGTCCAAAGCACTGAGCTTGAACGTGACTGAGGAAGAGGCAGAGTGCTCCTGGAAGGGGGTCAGGCCAGGGTGTGCAGCAGAGGGAACCAGCCTGAGCACATCTGGAGGAACAGCTCTCTTCAGAGGCAGCTGCTGGTGCTCATCCTGGCACTCCCTTTATGTACTTTCTGCAGCTCCTCAAGCCTTTCCATGCTCTGTGGCAGCATTCCTGCCTAGAGCCGAGGGCTGCACCATCTGCTGTTCCCGTCTTTGCTCTGAGATGTGTCAGGGTGTCACCCAGCCCTGGGATCTCCAGGGGCTGGAACTCCTGAGTTGGGATATCCTCATGAATCTCTGTGCCCATGGGAGTGCAGGTGGCTCAGGGAGGGTGATTTAGCCCAGAGTTCACCATCAGCTTGGTCTGCTTCTCCTGCTTCCTTCCTCCTCCTCCTGTGCCTCCCTCCTGCCTGTTTCAGAAGCAAACGAGGGTGACAAGGTATAGATAGTGTAGGCAGCATGGGAAAACCTTCCATGTATGTGATGAGCTGAACCTGTGGAATTTATTGTCACAGGATATTACTGAAATGAATATTTTAGGGAGAATCAAAGAGTTTGCAACCTCATTGAAAGCTGTGTCCAGCCAAACATTATGCAGGTTGAAATTTATAATGACTAAATCTGTACAACATAATCTAATTATCAGACAGGGTTAAGCAAAAATGACCTCCCATGGGAAGAAATGCACAATTAGATGTGTTAGATCAGAGCTGATGAGCAGGTATGCTAAACCTTCTTCTGAATCACCCAGCACTGAATTTTTTATCAGAATCGCAGGAGTAGATCGGACAACCTTTGCATTTCCCTTCTCCCCATTATTATGTGATCTTTTGAAACAAAATATTTTATTCCCTTTCACATGGATGTTTTAGCAAACGATATCTCAGAGGTCTTAGAAATCTGATTTCATGTGCACTTGTAAAAATATAGCCTCAAACAGACTCTCAGTCTAGTAGTGTCTAGGTAGCTGTTCAACCTGCTACAACATTGCTTAGTTCAGTCTTCTTCCAAGAAATTGATTTCCTCACTATTAAATTTTGTGGGCATTGTTTGTTTGCTTTGGTGTACACAGTGACCCTCTGGAGATGGAAAAAAAATCCTTTGGACTTTGGATAGATCTCCCTTTCTCCCCTTCTCTCTTTCTCCACTTCTCCCTTTTCCTCCCCCACCTCCTCTCCCCTTCTCCCTTTCTCCATTTCTTCCTTTCTCATCTTTCCCCCTTCTCCCCTTCCCCTTCACCCATTTTTGGAGAGTGTTGTGCTCACTGCTATGGCCATGAAGAGGTTTTTGGCACAAGGAAGTCTCCCTGATCTCCCTTTCACTCAGCCCCACAATCACTAAGCCCTTGCTGATGCTGATCTTTCCACTAAAGGTGTTTTCCAAGCTGATTCCTGCCTCTGGGCCATGACATGACAGACAGAGCATGACAGTCCTGCAGCACTGAGCACAGTGATCCCACATTTGTGATTCCCTTGTCTGAGGAATCAATCAGAGCACATGTCCCAGTCCCTCCCCTCTCCCTGGGCGTGGGAGGTGTTTCCCATCCTGCATGGCACTCTGCAGTCTGGCTGCTTGGCTGTTCATGTGACACTGCCCCAAAAGAACACACACCCAGAAGACACCAGAAATGCCCTGCCACTGAGAAAAACATCAATGACACAACCTCTCTCTTCTCTGTGTGTCATTCCACACCAGAAAGACAACGCTCAGGCTGGAGCAGGGGGGAAAGGTGCTCTGGAGGAGATCCTGGCATGTTTGCAGTCAGTGCCAGGAGCAGAGGGCTGGGGGCTGACCCTCTGCCTGCTGCCCTGCAGCAACAACTCACCAGCACCACCGACTGCAGCCCTGCCTGTTCCCTGCAGCAGCAGAGGGCCCAGGTGTTGTTTTATTTTTAGGTGGACTCTGGACCCTGCTGCAGGCTGTGAACTGGCGTCAGCAGAAGGATTGAAAAGCAATGAAGTGCTGCTCTTCGCTTACAGAGGTTGTTTCCTGCACACAACCTCCCTCCCAAGGATCCTGGCCTGCCAGGTCCTGGCTGCTCGGTACATGTGGTGCTGCAGCGGGGCTGGGGGGGAAGGGGGAGCATTCAGGGATCCCCAAAGCATCAGTGGCACCCCCACGATGCTCTGATGGGTGGCCACAGGAAAAGGGGGATCACCACAGCCACTTCCTGTGCTTTCCTCCCTAAGGATTTCTCCCTCACAGCTGTTCCTCACCAACACCCAGACCTGCACGGGGTAGGACGCAAGAAAAGGGACGCAGAGCAAGGGACCGGGGGTGTCCCTGCAGCAGCTCAGTCCCACTGTCTGAATCTGACCCCACAGCTTCAACAGCTCTAAGAACAGCCATGCCTGAGACACCTGGGGACAGGCAAGAGGGATGTGCCACAAAAGAGAGGTGCAGAGCCAGCTCTGAGTCTCCCCCCCTCAAATGTACAAGGCCTGACCATCTGCCCCTGAATTTGAGAGGTCGGGAAAGCAAAGTTAACCTGCCAGGATGGCTCACACATGGTTTTGGGAGCTGTGGAGGGGATGTGGCTCTTCTCAGACTTTATTTCCCAGCAGAGGCAGCGGTAGGTGTGAGCAGAGCAGGCACTGCCCATGACAGCAGGTTGCTCACAGCAAGGTTGTGCCCGTGGTCCTGCAGAGCAGCTCAGCTGTGCCAGAGCCAGGCTGGCTGTGCTGGCCAGGGGACACTGGGCATCTGTGACTGCCACAGCCACACAGGGAGCCAGGCTGAGTCCTCACACAGTGCTCTTCCCTCCCACCTTTCCCTGCTCACATTCTGTGCAGCAAAAAAAATCTTCTAATTGCAACCTCAGGTGTGATTATCAAGTTCCAAAAAACTTTTTGGCGCTGGCTTTATTCCTAATATATTCAGCAAGAGCTGCATCAGCACTAGTAGGATTTTTAGTCTAATTACCAGAGGTGCGTGTAGATACATTTCATGTCTCCATAAAGGTGTTAATAATAGCTCTGAGTGATGAGGAACAACACAAAATGCTGCTGCCAGCTCTAAGGAGTAGGAGGGAAAAGACAAACCTGGGCATAACTTTAGGAGGACTGCAGGACAGTCCTGGGAAGGAGCATTTCCCATCGGAGTCAGTGGTGTTCTCCTTCGTGCAGGTAGGGAAATTGAGGCACAGCCACAGCTGGCTCAGCCTCCCCTCAGGATAAAGGGGACCTTGTCTAAGGTCCATCACACAGAGTAACAATGAATGAAGGGCCCTTAGCTCCTCCTTTCAGTCCTTCTGTGCTTGCTTGGCACAAAGACAGCTTTCCCCACATCTGCTGTGTGAGACAGCCACAGCTGCTCTGTTTGGGGGCTGCTTTGGGGTACAGATCCCCAGGATCTCAGCTGCTCTGTGTCAGCCAGGGAGGATTTTCATCAACTCACAGGGAGACAGCCTTGTTCTCATGGGGCTGCCCTGTTCCCTGGGTACAAACACATTTCCACCTCTTTTTCCAGGGGTTAATTTCACAGAATTAATTAACTACATTGGAAAAGACCTTCGAGATCGAGCCCAACTTCTATTTCTTCCCACTGCTCCCTGATAACTGATCACTTTAGACCAGGACAGGCTCAGAGAAGTCCTTCAGGTGAAAAGCAGGGACATCTCTGTGGATGGGATGCCTCTGGATAGTGGAGGCAGTGCTGCAGTTGTTTAAGTAAAGAACAGATAATAGACATTAAAGTCAGCAGACCAAAATGGACTTCAGCAAATTCTTCAAAGAGTATTAGTGCAAGTTTTCCATTTACCACCTTGAATTTTCATATGTAATCCTTGTGTATGAACAGAGATTTTCAATTGCTTTTTTCTTCTGAAACAGAGCAAGGCTTGGATTCCAGCTAAACTTGTGTTCTTATTTCATATGGAATTGTAGTGTAAAGGTTTTGACTGTCTAATAAACTTTTCTTGCAGAATCACCAATTTGCAATCAGCATTTTCTCTGCCTGCAATTTTTTTTTCTAATCAATGTTGCTTGTAATCTTTCTCAACTTTTGAAAATTATTACTGTTGAAACAGCAAATATACTTATTACTTAGTGACAATCCTCTGTTTGCCCACACTGAGTGTTTCTCATCTTTCTGCAGTGTTATCCTGCTGGATCCTGTCACATTCACCTCTTCTCCACAACCCTCATTCCTAACAACATTATTTTAAAATTTAGAGCTCTATCATTCTTGGTATTATTTTTAACAACCAAGTGGATCAACTTTCATGATGGTGACAATTTTTATGCTTCAGTTTGCCTCTGAGGTCAATTTACTTTCAATGTTTTCCAAACAAATCACTTGGGTTGTTTAAAAACTTGCTCTAGTGAAGTCGTTTTGTAAGGAGTTTCAAAACTTTGGCATATCTTCAGGAATCAGGTTTTCTGTGAAACAAAATTACAAGAGCTCTGTTAGAAACAGAAATTCTGACTCATCCAAATCTAATTCTACCTGTGCATGAAAAAAAAAGAAGGAAAAATGAGTGGAATTATTTTTAAAAATTTACTTACGAAGGTCAGTGCAAAATTGAAGAGGATAGGAAAAACAAACTTGTAAGAAATTCTTTAAATATTTTAAGGCAAATAGCAACAACAGAAGTGAAAATCTTATCTATTGAACACAATCCAAAAAAGGGGGTTAACAAGAGAGTGTGTTACTTGTGAACAAAATGCTCAGAGTATATATAAAATACCAGAGAGGAATGTAGAAAAAAAATATATATAAAAGAAATATATATAAGGACCAGCTAGTGGCTGTGGGGAAGCTCCCAGTGACGCCAGAAGCAGTGGAGCAAATGGAAATGCAGCTGGAAGGAGACCCAGTTAATGCCTGTAAACCCTCCAGTGAGACAAGAAAGGCAACAGCTTACTGGAGATAAAACAGGGAATAATCGACCTTAAACTTAAAACAAGGTGGCAACTGGTGTGTGAGGAGAGTCTACCTAAACACAGCCTCAACTACTCAGAAAATGGGCAGAGAAATCCTGGAGTGAAAACCAAAATCACTCAAAGCTGCAAGCTGGCAGCAATAACCAGAGAGTGTTTCCAAATTGCCCTTGGGTGCAATGGGTCTGCAAGGTTGCAGCCAAATCTGACCTCTGGGGAAAGTCCAAATTTTTAGGGAGGCAAAGATGGAGCTGAAAGCTTGGGCAAAGATGGTGAAGTTGTTTTGACCCACCAGAAATATTTCAGGCAGATGTGGGAAACAAAAGTGAGAGAATTTATTTGAGGAAAGGTGGTGTTTCATGGTTAAAAGGGAGCAGGGGAAGAACTCCTTTCAGTCCCCCAAAACCAGGCAGTTTGCTGCAGCCACGTCAGGATAAAGAATTTGGGAACAGATTTGGAAATTCTGGCATCAGAAACAATCCTAGAAGCAGAAACTGCTGTCTGCAAAAATGCTCTGATGGGGAAAGGAGCTGTCATCCTCTGAGCTGAGCCTGAGTGCTTCAGACAAACAGAAAAGGCCCAAAGAGCAGCTGAAGTGCCACTAGTGGAAGGTCTGTCCTGGTGGGAAGGCTCTGTGTCCTGCAGGACCGTGGTTTTCCTGGGTCTCTTCTCAGAAAATGGCACAGTGTCATTTCTCAGCTGTCACTGTAGGACAGGGAGGGCAGTGACTGCCCCCAGCCCCTGCAAAACCACTGGGTTAGAGTGAAATGGGTGCCTCGGGTGAGACCTGCAGGGTGGGAGGGGAACACTGCACTCCTGCCCGTGCTGGCCCAGAGCACAACCTCCTGGGACAGCCCAGCTTTGGGCCAGCAGCTCCTGCAGAGCACCTGGCATCACCAGGCAGGGATGCCAGGCTGAACAACTTCAGGGGAATTAAATGATCCTTAGTCTGCGGCAGGGGAGTCAGTAACGGGAATATTGTTCACTCCAGGGACAAAGTGAGTGAATAGCAAAGGCAAAAGGAGGCAGCCCCGGTCTTGCCCTTACCCGGGCACCAGCTGGAACTTTTCTGCCTTAAACCTCTCAATTTTCCTGAAGGATCCTGATTTCCAGTCTCTTGTCCCAGCTGGAGGCAGCTTAGGAGGTGGCATGAGAGGACTGGGCAAGAGAAGTTTTTAAACAAACTCTCTAGCCTCCTATAGAGGGATGAGGGTGTGGTTGTTTGGGAGGAGGCTGTTCCTGCTGATCCACTCTGAATTTTACCAGGAGCACTGGGGCTATTTGGGCTTTCCAGGCTGAAGGCACAGCAGGTGAGTAATGTATGGAAAGATTTAAAAGTATGAAAGTGCTAATTCAGGTATTGTTGCCATGATGTTGGGGAGGCTTTAAAATGAAGCATAGTGAAATAAGGAGGTGGGATATGGTAACTTCTTTGTGCTCCCTTTTCCTATCCCGAGGCTTCCCACTAAGTGATGACTTTGTGTAATTAAAATGAACAAAGTAAGTGGCAGCAATCCATCTTCACAATCACAGCGTTTTCTCCTTCCCTTTGTTGAAGTGCTTTGTTCATCTCAAATTGGTTAAAAAAAAAAAGTAAAAAAATAAATAATAAAAAATACAGAAATAGAAGTTGAATGGGTGCCTGCAGGGGCTGTATTTTTAGCAGCTCATCAGTTTGCAGAGAAGCTCAGAGGTTGCAGATTCTAATTGCCAACCTGGAATGTGGAAAGCAGGACAACTGAAAGAGAGTGTTGTGGAGAGAGCGATGATTTCAAAGCAGGGAAGGAAGAGATAATTGGCACCTTTGCTACGTACAAAATGTGGTGGGACACCGTGTGGTGAGGCCATCTGGCCAGGGTTTGGGGCATGAGAGCCTGGTGAAAGGCTCTTGTGGAATCCAACTGCAGGAGGGATTCTGCCTTTTCCCTGGCTGGAGCTGTGAGTGTTTATGCGGCCGCTCTGGGGAGGCTGGATTGGGATATTTGCAGATGGAGTGTGTCAGATCCAACTGAGATGCTGGCTGGGAGGAGGAAGTGAGCAAGTAGAAAATGACAGAGCAGATCTCTAACAAGAAGGTAGAACAGAGGGTGATCCCTGAGCACCGATCCAGGAGCCAGGGCTCTGAAGGTGAGGTGTGAGCTCCTGTGGCCTTATGGCATTAACTAGACTCAGGTCAGCCCTGGATTCTGCCCAGCAATCTACAGAAGATTGCTGTGAGAAGAGCTGATGGATTTGCTCTCTTGGTGCCCTTTCCCAGCAGAACCAAGATCCCCCCGTGGATCCCAGAGCCTTGCCCAGCACAGAGGAGGAGGTGCTCGGTCTATCCTTGCTGACACAGACCTGGTTGCTGTCCTCCCCCGTTCTGCTGCACACCCCCAAAACTGGCTGTCATGATTTGCAGCTCTGGGTCCTGAAATGGATGTCCTGGAAGTGCTGAGTGTACTGACAGCTCAGCTGAAGGCTGTGGGATGCAGGAGCTCATGGCTTGGAGTTCGGGAGAAGGCTGCCTTGTGTTTGCGTGGCGGAGGAGCTTGGCAGGTTTTTGGCTTGCTTTCCTGATAGACTATTTTCATCTCCCCTGTCCTACTTCCTTCCACACAGGCCTCATTTCCCCCCAGGGACTATAACTAAACTCTTGTCTGCGATTCCAATTGGTTCATCAGCTCTTTGGAGCACTTCCAGGCACACAGCAGAAGAGGATCACATGGGTAGCCCATCTGATGCTATGTACATTAAAAATGAGCTATGTACAGACTGGACTGTGCTAAACAGGACTTGCTATGGCTGCAGATTTGCTGTCAGGACTTTGTCAGAGGCAGATAAATAACACTAAAAAATACACCTTCCCCTGCATGGAAGACCCAATCTAACACAAACAAAGCCAGAAATGTCTGGCTGAAAGGGCATAATGGGTAAATGCTAATGTGCTGAGGTAATGGGTTAGGGGCAGAGAAGTAGGACAGATAAATCAAAAAACATGGGTAAAACCATATGTAAGCAGTGCTGCAAGAACAGGACTTGAGGGGGAAATGGAGACAGACATGGCCATGGCTGATTGCAAATCACATCTGATGTGCAGAATGCTGAGTGGAGCTGGTAAGGTCAGCCTTCCATATGCATGAGCTAGCTCATCTCCTTGCTGGTTATCCCCCAAACTGGATGCTCCAGATCCTCCTTTCCCTGACCCTTGGACCATGGTACAAAAGGGGGGCCTTGAGGCAGCTTGCAGAGCTCGGCAGTGTGGGGGACACGCTTGATCCCTGTGAGGGGACAATGCAGCCCCTCCAGCCCGTGCTCAGCACCCTTTTTTCGCCCAGCAAAGCTGTGGGAGCACAACCTTGACACTGGCCTTTGGGATGCTCCCGACGTGGATTAGTCACGCTGCCGTGGCTCGGCTGCCTGCAGGGCTGTCACTTTGTTCTTCTTCAAGGAAGAGCCAGTGGGCTGAGGAGGCTCCAGTTCCATCTGCCAGCAAAACCCGTAGCAGGGAAAGAGCAGCAGCAAAGGGGGGAGGTGCTGGAAGGGGGGAGCAGTGGATTCCCTCGATAATTAGGATGGCTGCATCATCACTTATGCAAATGGGGGAAGAAGGAGGCTTTTTGCGGCAGGCTCGGTGGAAGAGAGAACAGAAAGATGGAGCTGTTCTCCATGAAACAAATTACCTGGCCTGAACAAAGGATGTGTGGTCAATTACACACTTTTCTCCTGTCCAGAAAAGGCAAAATCAGGAGCCCTTCAGGACAAGCAATCCCTTGTTGGAGTTTGGCTGCTGTCCTGTGATGGACACTCGTGCAAACTGACACAAGGAGCCCTGGGCAAAAGCAATTTTGTGTCTGGTTATTCCTCAATCCCTCCCATCCCTCCCCATGTCACAGGGGTGTGTCTCTGTCCCAGCATTTTGGCAGGCTCATGCCCATCCCTCAACTTCCCCATTTGCTCAGAGGGCTCTGCTTTGGTGGGAATGCAGGGAGTGAAGCTGGGTGCAGCTGAGCCCTGCTGGAATTCACAGCCTGAGCTGTCCCCAGGCTGCAGAGCAGTTTCTCTTTCCCCTCATCTCCTGCTGCCTGGAGGAGGTAGCTCTGTCACCCTGAGTGGGAAGAGGGTTGAACAACACTGTCATCCTACACCACCAACAGCTTCCCGTGTCTGACACCAGCACAGATGTGTTTGCAGTCGCTGTTTTCCACTTGTGCTGGTTCAGCTTGGCAGGACAGCTGCCTTCGTGCTGCAGAGCAGGAATTCAGGGGAAAGCTGCTCCTCAGCGCAGCTGTGTCTGCCCTCTCCCTCTCCCTCCACACTGCTGGGCTGCCAGGCAATGTAGGAGTAGGCTTTTTCCAAATGTGTGATTCATTGCTTCCTCACTAGGAATGGGACAGAGCTTGAAAAGTCTGTGGTGACTCTGGTGTGCAGAGCCAGGAGCTGGAGTTGATGGTCCTTATGAGTCCCTTCCAACTGAGGATATTCTATGATAAGCCAGTGATATGAAGGCAGCAGCAGATTGACACCTTCTGCCCATCTCTCCACTGCTTTGGGGGTGGAGTCTTGTGCAAAATGGTCCTGCAGAGAGACAATGAGGGGATCCTGATAATGCCTCATCCTTGCACATCCCAGGCTCACAGCAGCAGCTCATCTTCCCTTGCGTGCTGGTGTCCAAGTCTGGACTGTCAGCAGTGTTCTGACAGGCATGAACCAAGCTCTTCTATTTCCACAATGCCATAAGCCTTAAAAGATCAGCACAGCCCTGGCTGCCTTGGGACTGCTGTCTCTGTGTGAATGCAGGGCATGAGGGTTGGACTTCAGGAGATCCACTGCTCTCAGTGGAGACAGAGGCACCTTTGTGAGGCTCCAGAGCTCTTCCCTGAGCCTGTGTGAACTATAGGGATGATGGGAAGCTTTGGAATTCAGATGATGCTCAAAGCAGCACTGGGGCCATCTCCAATCAATCCAGAAAGTTCCTTTTCTCAGGATGTACCTTGGCTGTATCCTAATAGAATCACACAACTTTCTCTGCTTTAGAAGAGCAGGAAATTCTCCCAGCTCTGCCTTATTGTCAGTTGAGCAGCCTAATCAAAAAACATTGTCTTGTTTGCAGGCTTGACAGGTTTTAATGCAGGGCAAAGCTAAACAAACAAGTGGAAGAGGAAGGCACGGCAAAATCAGTGCTGCCAACAAACTAACAGGGGATCTCATCAGGACTCATACTTCTCCAGCAATTTCTCAATCTCAGTGGAGTCCTGCTTGCTGAATGAAGAATATCTCCTCATCCCAGACCAATTAAGCCACACCAAGTCACTTTTTGGTTTTTTATTCCCCCTCTAACACATATAGGCACATATATTAATTATCTCTCAGCCCTCCTCCTTTTGTTGCTGGCAGAGAAGGATCAGCTGTCCTCTTGCTGTTCCCAAAAGTGGAGTCTGACTGGGCTGACATGAGGGCAGGAAAGCCCTGGGTAATGCTGCACCCATAGCTAAGCTTCATGTGCCACCAAATGACACAGCTGAACCAAGGATCCTGGCACTGGAGCAGCCTGAGCTACTCTCCCTCTCAGGCACAAAGGGAATTTGTGCAATTTATGGTTCCTCTCCTCCAGGCTGGGCTGATTCAGTTGTACTTGGGCAGTGTTGGCCAGTGGCTGATGTAAGCTTATTCCAGTCTTGGGCAAATTCAAGTGTGAGTTGGAAAATGCGTCTGAGCAGGAAAATAGTTCCTCTGGCAACACTCTGGAGACACCAAAACCTGATGTTTCTTCTTTAGTGTGGTGTAACAAAGGCACATTAAGGCTGGATGGATTCTGCTCACACCAGAGACTTCCCCTACAAAGGGGGAATTCATGGGGGGGCCATGGCTGCAGCAAAGGAGTGTTTGTGGGTTGCTCCCTGCCTCCTGCCCTCCATCCCAGCAACAGGAGAGTCCCACAAGAGCACTCTGCTTCCTGATGAGAGCAGCTTTTTGGGGAAGGCAAAGCTGATGGTTGCCTTGACTTCCACGACTTGGGAAGGACCATTACCCGAAAACACTGCGGAAAAGGTGCATTTATGTAAACATTAAAAAGTGAAGTCTGTGGAGTCCAGGGCAATCTGTCTTTTAAATCTGGCTTTTATAGCATTATTATGTGAGACAGCCTCGTAAAAAGCTCTCTGTAGGTGCCATTACTCGGCGTTGTGGCTTCGGCGGGCGAGCTGGAGAAGCTGGGAGTTTGTGCAACAGCACACGTTGGAGTGAGTTATGGGGTGTCAGGGGCCCCGTGTTAACGATCCCACAACCCATTCAGCTCCTTTTAGGTTAATCAACTCAGCATTTGTGTCAGGTGTAATGTCTAATTAAAATGATGGAAGAGGTGCGAATGCCTCCTGGCAGAGGACGGAAATGGCACAAAGAGGCAGCCTCAGTGCCATATTGGTTTGGAAAAATCAATAAGAGGAGCTCATTTTATCCCAGTGTGTCTCTGCCTTTGCCATTCAGTGGCTCATTTGGAAAAGAGCCAACTGCCTGCCCGGGAGCCTGGAAATGGTGGGGTTTGGAAACACTGGGAGACAACACTGGTGGGAAAAGGAGAGGGAAGTGGCATCAGTCAACAATGGCAGATGGGGTTGATGCCTGAAGTTTTATCTTTGCTGCATTCCAGGCTCTGTGCTGCCCAGGGTGCAGCTCTGAGCTCACAGGCAGGGTCACTCAGCTCTGCACACAGCAGGGACACAAATCCTTCTCCTGCTGCACACCAAGGACAACTTTCAGCCCCAAAGCACAACCAAGGGTGGCTGCAGGGAGGAACAAGAAGGATGGGACCTGACAGCCTGGAGCTGGGACTGGACAATTCAACCCCAGTGTGCAAATGGACCCAAACTGATCAAAGGGTGAGAGCTGGTGAGCATTCGTCCATTTTGTGACCATTTTGGGTCCCCCTTGGGTGTAGCCATTGTCAGGCCCTGTCCTGCCCAAGATGTTCCCTACAGGCCTTTCAATAAATCCCTGCTTTATTCTCTGGCTCTGTCCAGCCTCTGTTCCCAAGGCATCAGGGTCAGAGTCCTCACATCTGACAGGAGGAGAAGGAACAGCCCCAAGCTGTGCCAGGGGAGGCTCAGGTTGGACATCAGGAGGAATTTCTGCACTGAAAGGGTGCTCAGGCCTTGGCAGGGGGAGGTTTGGATCCCCATCCCTGGAAGTGTCCAAGGAAGGCCTGGATGTGTCACTCAGTGCTCTGAGCTGGGGACAAGGATCACACTCAGTGATCTTGGAGGCCTTTTCCAACCTGAGCGATTCCCTGAGGGCAGCCTGGACCATGGGAGGCTCCATGGAGACCCACTGATGGAGAAGGAAAGGATGGGCAAGCAAAAAGGGAAAGGAAAGAACTAGGAATTCAGAGAGTAAAATCCAAGCATGTGTGGGCTGGAAAAAGCAGGTGTTCTGAAGGAGACACGTGGAGCACCAACTGGATGGAATGGGGGAAGGAATAAAGAAAACAATCCTGGGCATTTCTGCTTTCCCACAAATTCCAGCTAGGTTATTTACTCTTAAACTGTTCCTTAGATTTCCTATCTGTTATAAGAAGCTAAAAAATGACCAAACTAAGAAGTCTGAAAGCAATTTTCACTCTGTCAGTATTTCTGTTGAGGAAAGGCAACATTCAGAAAAACTGAGACACTGAATAGAGGTTAGTGAGCTTTTTTTCCCCCTTCCTATGTTTTCAGTGGTCAAAGACTTGGGGGTCAGAGAGAATGACATGGATGCTGTCTTTGGAGTTCTTTTCTTAAGGAGTAACTCTATAGGGCATTGCAAAAAATAGTTAAAATTTCCCTGGAAATAATTTTTAATGTTTTGTAGCCATTTTTCAGGATGTAACAAGTCTTCCACTGCTAGTTGTGCAGCCAGCTGGACAGACATCCATCCAAAGAGCTGCACAAAATGCATGAAGGCTGGGGCTAAATCAATAACTTTCCATCCGTGCAGTTACACTTCTCTGCAAATATAAACATTTGCTCATTATCACCACACACAGTTTCATCTCCACTGAATTTTTAATGAAAAGGAATGATAATTTATTCACTAGCTTTTTTTTTTTTTTAAGGAAAATGATATCTTTGCTTAATGATTTTATTCCTTCTTGTTTTGTTAGAAGCTTCCTGCTTTCTCTCAGTCTGTGTTGGTTTTCAGGTGCACTGAAAATACCTGCAGGGAAATATCCACATAGAAGAAGCACAGCCAATCCTAGAGCAGTAAAGAAAGACAAACTCTTCTAGGGGGCAATTTAGGCTCTGCAGGGGCTGAACTTCCTCTGGACAGGCTCCTCTCCCCATCTCCAATGGATTCAGCTGCCACACTGCACATTCAGGTTTGATGTTTGATAGAGCTGGGATCAGCACAGGCCTGGAGGACATCTCAGAAGCAGCACTCAGCTGATTTGTAGCACAGTTCCCACCTTGCTTTTCAACGTCCCTCACTAAGAATTCTACTTGCTTCCTCCTTTCCCCTGCCCCAAGCAAAAGGCCTGTGATGTTGCTGGGATATGTGACACATATTCACAGGCTCTGCAATCTCAGATTGGGCAGGAAATGTTCTGGGATTACCCTGATTTAGGACCTTTAAGTACACTGTGCAATGACAGCATCTCAACCTGAAAGCTCTTTAAGGAGAAATTAATTTATGCCTGACAGTGATTAAAGGAGAGAGGAGATGGAAATTAGCAAATCCATCTCTATTGCTGAGATCCCATTATGATTATAAGGAGAGGGGGAAAATCAGCATTATGGGTGTCAGCTGCAATCTGGTGCATTCATTTAGCAGCCCATCCTACCTGGGAATTGTCCTTGAATGAATGGATATACCTGTCACACTGGCTTGGCCTGAGATGAATCAATTGTCTCCATGGTGGAACAGAGATGGAAACCACTTGGCAGGATAATAACTCCCATTTGGGGTTTAATGCAAGGACCTGAAGCAAGGCCCATCAAATAAAACCTGGTGGGAAAGCTTGTGAATCCTGCAGACCTCTTGAACAAAGATGTCAGAAATTGAGCTGCTTTATTGTGGCCAGGCAAGATGGTCAAGGGCCCATCTGGATATTCAAATATGATTCGGACATTAAATGAAACTGCCCTTCCTTTGACAGGCAGAGCAACACATTGCTCTCATATTCCAAGATGGATTGCAGCAGTTGGGATGCAAGTTGGCAAGCAGCAAGTGAATTTGCCTACAAACAAAAGTTGGAGAAAATTTCTAATGCTTAAAGCTTTCAACCCAGTTTGGAGTGTGAATGTTACATCAAAGAACTCTCTAGAACACTGGAGAAGAAAAATGACTATTGCTGTCAATGATATGAAAATTTTCCTGCTATAGATATTTCAATGTTTACACAAAAGTGATCTTTGTTCTTTTTCCCAAGGCTGGTGGAAACTGAACCATTTTGTTTGAAATTGTTTGAAATTGCTTTGAAAGGTTCATGATTCTTCTCTGTTGCTTTTAAAAACCAGAAATTATTTTAATTTCTTTCTTTTTGGTGGGAATTAAACTGAATTTTGAACACTAAACAGATACTGCAAAGCTTTAGGCAAAGAGAGAACATGATCTACAGAAGAAGTAGATCTTTTATTTAGCTGGAGGTTTGTCTGATATTGTGCTGAAGAGGGGGTGTCTCATTCCTGCCACTATTGATCCATCCCACACCTACTGATTTCACAGCTCTTTTCCTTCCCAATTTTACTTGGACTGTGGAAACACCAGGAAGCACAAGGAAAAGCTTTTTGGAAAGGGCTGCAGGACCCCCTGTTCAGCATCTGCTTGCACTGGTTTGTGGTCACTGTTACTGCTGCTCCTTTGTACTTTGTGGACTCTGATTCCCAGCTGGAACTGGAATCTTGTTAGAAAGAACTCGTTAATAAAGTAACAAAGGTCTCTGACCTCTCCAGCAGTTCCATACACCTGTAAATATTTCTCCCAGCTCCAGAAGGAACAAAGAATCAATACTTAATGTGCTGTGATATACTTCAGTGGGTATAATACACCCAATATTTAAAGGACAATCCCTCACTCAGGTGTCAAAGTGCCTGGTTAAAGCATTTTCTTCCATCCACTCTTAAGATCCACATTTTGGAAAGATGCCTCAGCACATCTCCAACGATGATTTATCCTCCTGCTCTATTCAAGGAAATAAAGTGACTTCAGCCTCCTTGTTTAACAAAATAAAATAAAATCAGACACAAATCCAACCTGGCAGGATAAAAAAAAATATGTACATATAAAGAGAGAAGTTCTGCTTTAGAGAAAGAATATGAAATTATATTGTAAATTAAATTACAAGAAGGGAGAATAATATGAACTGAAAAAAAGATTAGATCCAAGGCTGAGTTTCAATCATTGGCTTTCCTGGATTTTACTGGGCCCATGAGTCTGGCTCAGCTGCCCTCAGACAGACAAAAGGGTCTGGTTAATTCATCTCTTCCTTCTTCTGTAATAAATACGACCGACAAAGAGGAGCAGGCAAAGAGGAGGAGGAGAATCCAGCCTCGAACGGCAGCCTGGCGGAGCTCGAGGGGGATTGCACCGCTGATGGGAGGGATGGGAGGGGGTCTGCCCGGAGACACCCCGGGAAGCTGCCCTGCGGGAAAGGGGATGCTGAAGAGCTCTGGGGCGTGTGGGAGGAAAGGGAGAAGGAGAGTATTAACTATCTAGACAAGGTAATTAATACGGAGTTGAGAAGGAAGGGGCTGAGCAAATGAGCAGTGTGTGGAGGAAGATTAACCAGCTGCAGTTACAGAGGAGGTAGGCGTTGAACAGGCAGGTACTGAACCTCATTTAGGGAAGGGCCAGGGTGAGCCTTCTGCAGCCTTCTGCTCCATGCTCTGCTGTGGAGAGGGGACAAGGGACACCTGGCAGGCTGCTGTGCAGAAATGAAGGCATAATTTTTATATCTCATTTCTCTTAGATGCATCTTTGATTCCGTTGTACTTAAATTTTCCTACAGAAGGAAATGAATGCTTGATTTGGGATCTTAAATAGAAATATCTGCTTTTCAAGGAAGCTGAGCACCTCAGCAGAGATCTGCAGAGCTTTGAGCACCGACTCTGTTCCAGGAAGCAGCCAAACTCCTTCCTAGGGGAGCTGCCTGAAGAAAAATGGGGGAAATAAATATATAGCATTTGGATAAAGTCACTGGAGTGTGTTCATCTCACAGAAATGTGGGGGACAGGCCACCTTGTAGTGCTGGCTTCAGGTCACTGCCAGGGTTCATCTGAAGGTACCGTGCTGCCCTGAGTCATTGCAAAGATCAGGGCACGATGTAATGATGACTCTGTTTAGGTTTTCTTCCAGTGAGCAAGAAAATTGACTTTATTTTGTCAATTATTGTTGAGAGCATCCTCTGTTTGCTCCAGAGAGCAGAAACATCTCAGCCGCTCCATGTAAGATGCACCTGGGTCTTCAGCCATGGCACAGGGAGGGCCAGTGCAGGAGGATATCTCTGGAAAGCAATCCTGGTTCCTTTCCATCCCTCTGCTAGCAGAGCAGATGGGAGAATCCTTTCCCCAGCCTCCATCAGAACAGTTTTGCCTTAGCTGTTCTTGAGCCTGGTCCTGTGTTTTGGAGCTGGATGAAAGCTGCTGTCTGCCCAGGAATAACCCATCCAGCCCCTTTGTGCTGCTGCTGGAGGCTGGGCACAATGGCCTTCAGGGGCTGCCCAGGGGTGGGAAGAAGAGAGACAACAACTTTTCCCCTAGGGAGGTGTCAGGCAAAGGGGCTGGCTTCGCAGCTACATCCAGAAGAATGAAATGAAGGAAATAAATAAAGGAGGCACAGCGCGTCCTACAAACGAGAACATGTGTCTGCATTTATTAACATTTCCAGCGCGGATTTAATTCCCAGCAAAGTGCTCCTGCCTACACGGAGCCCGGGCGTGTTGCAGGAAACCTCTCGTTAAGTTCCTCACAAGCCATCTTTTTAGCTCATCCTCCAGGGGAATCTTCAAACGGATTCTGTAATTTCACTGATAAATAGCTCTTTTGCAAAGCACTATTTACATTCCGGCATCAGAAAGGCTGGCGACTCTTCCTCCCTCCGCCCCTCTCCAGCGTCTCCTCCCAGCCCACTCCAGGGAGAGAATAAAGCATCTGTAGGTCCTGGAAGGAAGGAGAAGCTGGATTTTTCCAGGAAGAAATGCAGCTGTAGGAGAACAGCAGCAATGCCTTAAATGGGATCTCCCTGGATTCTCATGGAAATAGGGAGACATAGCCAGATTTGTCTCAAAGACTGGTATTAGGATTCTGAGACTGTGGGGTTTTTGTTTTGTTTTGTTTTTTTTGCTTGGCATTGCCACAGGTTTTCTGGGTGGCCTCAGGCAAACCACTTAATCTCTTCGGGGTCCTGTCTCCATCGGCGCTCAGAGGATAAAGACGGCGACTTTATTTCATTTGTTTGTCCTGCCTATTCTGATTACAGCTCCCTGGGGGCAAGGATTGTCTCTCATTAAACAAAGCTGCCTGTACGTGGGGATCCCAGCTTTGGTCTGGCCTCTGGGCATACAGAACAACAAAACAACATCTGACAACCAGTCTAGACAGGAAAATAATTTACCAGAGAAATGCAGTTTGGTCAGTGCTTCCCTTTTTCTTTAGTGTTTAACTGGGCCGTTTTGCTTTTATTGGTCAAATATCTGCTGACCTGCATTTAGGAGAGACAGAGTTTGGGGTGATTTCTATCTTTATCCACTTGCCTGGAAAAGGGAATTAAAAATCAGATCATAGCAATCCTTCGCGTTCTCTGCCTTCCCACCACTGGGTGTTTGTGCAAGGCTGTCAGGGAGCAGCCAGGCCCCCTGGATGTGTTGGGTGGGTTGAGACTGAGAATAAAGACCCCACTGAACACAGCAGGCAGTGAACACAGCAGAAATGTAGACTTCCGAATATTTTTTTCATGACAGACCTCTGGGTTCCTTTGCCAACACTGTCTTTTTGTGCTCCTGTGGTGTCCTGTGGCCAGCACAGCCCCACCATCCCTGGTTTACAGCGGGATTAATTGTGCAGTGTGAGCACGTCCGGAGGTCCCGCCTGGTGCCGGTTTGGAGCACTGCCCACATCACCTCCTCCTGCCCGCTCCCAGGGACAGGCTCACTCCTGGAATTCACAATAGCCAGCACCCTCCCACCAAGCCTTCTCGAGCTTCAAATCTGCATTTACAGCCTCTGAATTGAGTTCAGCCCTCTGAACTCAATTCAGAGGGCTGTAAAGGGCAAGTTTGTGAAAGGAAGGGGAATCAGTGCACCAGGAGAAGGTTGGCTGCTTGCTCTTTTCCCAGAAACAATCATGGCCAGGCCTCCAGAGAGCACAGATCAGGCTCTGCAGGTTTCAGCACTGATTTCCATCCCTTCAGCCCATGCACAAGTATCCCAACAGTTGCATCTCAGTAAATCCTCACCTTCAGGTTTGTGCTGATTTTAAACCCAGCGAGTGAGGACATCACATCCTCCCCACAGCAAAGGAAAACTGCAGATGCAGAAACCCCTGGACTCTTGAAGATGGCACCACACACCTAGCAGAAATTCTGTTTAAATTGGTTCCTAAGGAAATCAAGTTTCTTTTTCTCTATCTGCCAGTCCTTCCTAAACAACTTTTTCATAAATTGGACTTTCAAGCACATTTTATGTAGTAGGAAGAAGTAATGAAACTGCAATTCAACTGGTGAAGCTGGCAGAGAAAAAGAGTCTGAAACTGGTGCTGCTCTTGAGCTGTGCAGGAGTCCAGCAATTCCCAGCTCTGTCTGCTGCCATTTATTAATGACCCTGCTGCCTCCTGCCCAGCACTGCCTCAAAGCCAGAGGAATGGGGGTCTTTCTGAGTCCCTGGTGGGGAATCCGGGTTACCAGGCTACGGGACAAAAAGGAAACTTGGCTTTCTTCCTGCTGCCTCTGGAAAAACATATTTGATTGATCACAAGGGCATTTAAAACCCTCACCAGGATTTAGGCCTAGCTACAGGAGCTTCTGCCTTTTTCCCAAGTGCTCAGAACCAAATGAGAGCCCAGCATGTGGGTTAAATGTTTCTCACCCGAAGATCCCAGTACCCCAAGGCACCAAGCTGGGTGTCGTTTCAAGTTTCCAACAGAAGGGTATCCAAGGGACTCGGTGAGGCCAGCAAATCACACCTGACTGCAGAGAAACAAGCTCAAAAAGAGAATCCAACCCTTTTCTTCCAAAACAAGAGCGTTCAGCCTGGTTGTGTATTGTGAAATATGATGGAAATGTTCAGCTTTAGTTCCAGGGCAAGGAAACACCAGGTGTTTGGCACCCTGAAAGAAGCTGTGAAATTGAATTTGTGTTCTCTAAACCACTTTACTCAACAGACTGGAGGGAAAGAAAGCAAGCAGGATCCTGGGCTGGCACTGGGGAGAGCTTTGAGCTGGCAGGGGAAGGATAGGGCTGTGCAACTTCACTACCACTGTGCCAGCCCTGCTCTGCCAGAGCCTGCCCTGGGCAGGCAAAGAAGAGGATCCTTCTCTTTTCCTTCTCCTTTCCTTCTTTTTTCCTTCTCTTCTCTCTTTTCCTTTTCTTTTCCATCTCTTTTCCTTCTCTTTTCTTTCTCCTTTCCTTCTCTTTGTCTCTTTTCTTTCTCTTTTCCATCTCTTTTCCTTCTCTTTTCTTTCTCCTTTCCTTCTCTTTCTCTCTTTTCTTTCTCTTTTCCATCTCTTTTCCTTCTCTTTTCTTTCTCTTTTCCATCTCTTTTCCTTCTCTTTTCTTTCTCTTTTCCATCTCTTTTCTTTCTCCTTTCCTTCTCTGTCTCCTTTCTCTTTTCCTTCTCCTTTCCTCCTCTCAGTCTCTCTGTTGCTTCCCTGGCCAAACTGGAGGGATGTTTTAGCCATGAATGAACTCTGGACAGCTGTGCTCTTTCATTTTCAGGTCAACCACTCGTCTCAGGAGGGAAGAGGAGCGGGGGTCGCCCTGGCAGGAGGCAGAGCCTGATCATTATCTGTTAATGGGGAAGTCAATTAAATGCCTGCCATTGCAGAACGCTTTCTGATGACTCTAATTAGCCAATAATTGTGTTATCTCCTTCAGTGGTGCGATATGGTGCAAGGCTCCACAAAAAGGTGGGGCTGGGTGGGCTTGAGGAGCCTTCAAGCAGTGGCTATTCCTCCCAAAATTTGTTTTCCCTCACAAAACCACCAACCGGTGCAAGATCTTTTTTGAGACTGGAGGGAGCTGTTTCCTTGCAGCTCGAAGTAAAGCTCTAGAGAGAATTGGGATTCAAAATCCACCTCCACGACTTCCCAGCTCACATGGCTCCCAGCTCCGTGTGCTGCCTGTTCTCAATCCCACTCCTGGAAGATAATTCCTCCCAGATATTGTACAGGAAACCCACACTGCTGTGGTGGCCTGGGTTCCATTGGTTTGCTGAAGTCCTTTTATTAGTGCTAAATCATAAAACTGTGAGCAAAGCCTGGCTGAAATCACAGTAGTAGTAATAATAGTACTTGTAATAACAGCAGTGACACCGCCTTGGTCTCCTGCGGTGCCTTAGTGTGGATAATTTCAAAACCTTCAATAAAAATTAAGAAATTCTTTAAATGCACCCTGAGACTGGTAGGAATGGTTCTCCTCTTGCAGGTGGAGAGGTGGAAGGAAGGAGCTTTTCCAGACAGGAGTTGGGATGCAGATGTGGCTTCCTAGAGGGAAATAATATTGGTACCACATTTGCCAAGTCCTCCACGGTGGAGTTTTACACTATGAATTTTTATCCCAGTGCTGCAAGAGCAAGTGAATTCCTGAGGAATATCCCTCGCTGTGGGTACCTGCCTGGTGCTGCACACACTCTCAGGGGGAGATTGCACAACTGCAGGGCTGGGCTGCAGCCCAGGAGGAGGAGCGGAGGCAGCAGAGGCAGCCTGGCCATGGGATCTTCCAGCTCCAGTTTCCCACAGCCCATCTCTTCCCAGACACTGCTGCACCATTCCCTTCCCCTGACCGTGTCAACCCTAACTTTGTATCTGTTAAACCTCAGGTAATTGCTTTTAGATGGGTGTAATTAAGAAGCCATTAGTGTAAAGTTTCATTTCAGTTTATGCTTTGGTCTCCATTTGAGCAGAGAAATATGAAATTAAGGTATTAGCTCCTTTCAGAGAGATGACTCATGAGCTAATAAGTTTCAAGAGCTGTTTCTTAGCGGTAATGATTTTCCCTTCCCCCCCCCCCAAATCTTCTCCTCCTCCCAAATTCTTGCTTCAGGATAATTCCTTTTTAAAAGAATAAAAGGGGGAGTATGAGTGAGTCAGTGAGGAACTGCTACTAAAACGAGAGAGAGACACAAGCACTTGTGTAGAATTTCCCCAAAGCAGCCAGGGCTGCACGTGGTGACAGAGAAATGGTCAGGGCGACGTGTCCAGTGTGAAGGGGACATCCACCACGCAGGGTCCAGCTGTGCTTTTGGCCAGGAAGGAGGACAGCAGTGAGTGGACAGAGCTCCCAGGGAGAGGCAACATTTTTCCCTTTGGCCATTTTGCTAACAGTTATTGAAGCCCTTTCAAACTCTGCACAAACAACAGCTGGTTCTCTGTATTTTTCCAGCAGTTATCAGTGATAAGAGCTAAGTTAAGAATTTTTTTCTTAATATATATTTGCAAAAGAAGCTAAAGGAAAGTGACAAAATTCAGGAAGATGCCTGAGTTTCCCAGAGTGGGATAGAAAGGAGGGATGTGACTTTGCCCAGGTGAGTGGTGTGGGAGAGCCCAGCTGAGGATGTCCCACAGGGTTCCAACCCCAGGGTTCCAGCCCCGGGGCTGAGCAGGGGAATGTTTTTCATTGCTCCCCTCCCAGGCTGTGCCAGCAGCCTGTGCCCAGCCCATCCCTGCATCCAGCCCATCCTTTCTGAAAGGAAGGGGAATCAGTGCAGCAGGAGAAGGTTGGCTGCTTGCTCTTTTTCCAGACACAATCATGGCCAGGCCTCCAGAGCGCACAGATCAGGCTCTGCAGGTTTCAGCACTGATTTCTATCCCTTATCCCAACTGTTGCATCTCAGTAAATCCTCACCTTCAGCTTGCTGCTGGTTTTAAACCCAGAGAGTGAGGACAGCACATCCTCCTTCCCGGCCCTTCCAAACTCACTTTCCCCACTCCCCGCTGCTCTCGTGTACCTGCCTGGGGCTGGGGAGCAGCTGGGGCTGTGCCAGGGCACCCTCCAGGCACGCACAGCTGGCCAGATGTGCTGGCACTGGTGGGGAGCAGCTGAGACACCCGGAGGGGGCGCTTCCCTGCCAGCGGGGCCCCGCTCCCGCAGCGCCGCGCTCAGCTTGGCATTTCCTGAGCTAAATCGGTGACAGTCAGGCGTGTGTGTACACTTAATCACCGCTTAATTGAACTGCTCAGTCTCCAGCAAAGGGTGCTGCACGCCAGGAAGGGAGAAGGGGAAGAGGTGTCCTTAGTCTGAGGCAGTGAGTTGCTTGTGATCATCAATAATGCATGGCAGTAATGTTCCTGTATGAATTGGAAATGCCAAGCAATCAAAGGCCATATGTATTTAGCTTAGATCCACATGATGTCCATGTATTTTTAATAGTGTGGCATCTTTGAAGTGTGTTTATGAAGCACAGTGTTCCTCTCCGTGGCTGTGGAGGGAAAAAATCGCCCCTGGCTGGCAGGAATGATCTTCCTCCCCTCCCCAGGCTCTGTGAGGATGAGGACACACCACTCCTGGCAGGAAGGAGTGGAGGAAGCACCACACTAAACCCCACACTGGTATGTTCCTTCTCCTTCTTTTCCTTGGTATAAAATCTCTGGTCTAGTGGGGAGCAATGGGTGATTTCTTAATATGCTCCAGAATATTCTTTTCTGTATTAATCTAATCTCAGTCTTCTGTTGGTTTGGTCACTTCCAATACATCTGTAGGACAGGACTTGCTCACCTGGTTTCTAGCTGGGAAATAAATGGGGATCAGGTTATGGGACTGCTCAGCATCCTGGGCTGGTAGCTGAGGTTACACACTCTGAAACTGAAACAAGGAGGGAGAAAAGGAAAGAAAAAACAAATCCCATACCTGCTTAGCAAGGCTTTTAAAATGTTGGGACAGCTGACAGGGCAAGTGGGAGTCTTTAAATCAGTGCTAGAGGTCTGTTTTAAAGTGATGCATTCTCATTCAGCTGGGAAGTTTTCCAGGAGTGCCAGCTTATGTTTTTAAAATGAAGACCCAGGTGCTTGAGGTTTCTCTGAGAGCTGGAAAGTTTGAAATGAAAATGAAATTCACCTGATTCCAGCAGTTCTGTTTGGGTTTGTGGTTTTTTTTTTTTTTTTTTTTTGTTGTTGTTGTTGATTTTTTTGTTTGTTTTGGGTTTTTTTGCTGCTAATGTAGTGTTAGGCTTTTGTTTGTAAACATTGCTGGGGAACTAGTGACCTTTGCTGAGTTACCAGCCACACTTGATAGTGAGAGCCTTGAATGTCTCTCAGTGTTTCTGAAAGCATTTCTGTCAGGGTCAGGAATCAGAACATGCCACTGGTGATCCCTCCCTGTGGCACTGCATGGTTCCAGCAGAAACATGAGGTTTATCAAAGCCAGAAAAGCTCCTGAAAGCTGCAAATCCCCAATTCCAGCAGAGATTTTGGAGAACAGAATAAAAATGGCCTTGCCACTGTAAAGCATTTGTGGGGAGTGTGCTCCCTCACCTCAGTTAAGTCACTGGGGGGACCTCCCTGGCTTTTTCCAGCTGCCTTGTCCTGCTGAGATCATGGAAAAGACACAAATCCCCCGGACACTTCCATGGAGCTGCTCCAGAACCCGACAAAAGTAAAGAAGAAGGGAGAGGAGGGTGGGGAAAGGACGAAGAAGATGTGCTCATACCAAACGAATTCTCCTTCTCTTCTGAGTTGCAAGCCTGCTGAATCGGCTGTTGGGTTATGTAAGAGCAGTCATTGTGCTGGTGTTGAAAGGGCAGCCTTGCACCGAGAGCTGAGCACACCGCTGGAATTTTAAGCAGCCAGGCTGTGCCTGGTGAGGGAGGGAGCAGGGCCCGTCCAAGGCCATCCATCCTGCTGCCTTCCCACTCACATCCCGCCTGAGCTGGGGCTCCTCAGCAAGGTCACCGCACGCTCGGATCCCTGTCAGCCAGGCCAAGGCTGCTGTGCTTCTCCTCTGCCTCCCCCTTCCCCTCCCCTCCCTTCCCACCCCAGCCCTTCCCCTGAATCACAAACACCCCGTGCTGCTGGCGCTACAGCAAAATTAACAAACAGCCTATAAATTTTACATGAGTTCCTGAGACCAGACAGAAATTAATTTGATGTTGTCTTTTGATAAAGATGTAGCCCCCTTTCTCTGACTTTAATTTGTTGGCTCCCCCCTCCACTGCCCTTCACAAACACATTTTTTTTTTCTCGAAGGTTGCAATTTGGTTCTTGTGATAATACAAGTGCATAAATAAATAAATAACCCGCTTCAAATAACCCCTGGCTTGTAAATAGGAACAGAAAGAACACCACCCCTGAGGAACAACAACAACAAAAAAGAATCAAATCAAGTCCAATCACAGTCCAGTTGCCTCTGGTTTGGATTAGCTGGGGATGTTCTGTGCACAGGCTCTGGTTGCTCCCCAAAAGGCCCTGATTTTCCAGGCACATCTTGGAGGGCACAAAGGATGAGCAAAGCCAATAATCTCTGGATTCTGTGAACAAGCTGCACAAGCTGTAAACTCGAGGCCATCACCAGGTGGTCATTTTGAGCACAGAAACCTTACCTGGGGCTTCGTTTCTTTCCTAGAGAGGCAGCAGGAGCTATTAAAATGTGTTGGCATTTAAGGGATTGGGAAGGAGGAATGTGCAGAGGAGGTAGGGAATTGAGGAGTGTGATGAGCCACTTTCAATACTCCAGTGGAAGCTCATGTAGGAATTTGTCCTTGAGTCTTCCCCAGTCTCTTTGGCCATTTTGTTAACAGTGTTATTGAAGCCCTTTCAAACTCTGTACAAACAACAGCTGGTTCTCTGTATTTTTCCAGCAGTTATCAATGATAAGAGCTAAGTTAAGAACATTTTTTTTAATATATATTTGCAAAAGAACCTAAAGGAAAGTGTCAAAGGACAAAATGCACTTCAAATCATTTAGAGTTTGAAAATATATTTGAAAGGGGAATGAAAGGAAAAGAAAGAATTTAAAGAAAAGTGCAAGCCCATGTTTAATCTGGAGCACTGCATTTGCTTAAGATCTGAAGGTCTCTTCTCAAAGTTATTTAACCTCTTCACCTAGTTTTACTTTAAGCTGATTTTTAAAATGAAAATGCTGATGTGAAACAAAGAAAAGCTTAGTATAAAACACTTAGGAACCTTTTAAGAAAGTCTTGAAACGTTTAAAGATTTTTCAAAATTCTTTCTGTTCCTTTTTTTTTTTTGGTCCAAACCTCCTTACTAAATTTGATCCCAATTCACTGTGATTTTCAGTTCTTTGCCACTAAATGTTTCCTTTAACATTTCTATCGTTTTTTCAAAGGGTACCCAGCTCATGCCAAGGCCTTCCACGGCAGAGAATCAGCTGTCTCTGCTCTGTTCTCCCTCTGCTCTCCAAAATCCATCTACCTTCCCCCAACAGCTTTTCCTCTTTGCCTCACATTGGTTTTACACGTCACTGATTCAGTAATTTTGCCACTCAGAGGGTCTCATGTCTTCTGCCCTCACACTTCTCCTTTCTTTTCTGCATGGTGCCCAATTCATCTCTTTATAGCACCAGAATTGAGTCCATAAATCCAAATCCAAGAGTTTTAACCACAGATGGTGGCTGTGGTGATGGACTTTGCTGTCTCCAAGGATTCCTTCCAGCTTTGCCTCCTGGAATGGCTGAGGTTTCCTTTCTAGAAGCTGACTCCCCCCCCTAACTTTACATACCTTTCCTTTCCTCTATAGACAACAACATAACTGCTGGAAATAGGATTTTAGATATATATTTTTAGGAGCAGAGTTTAAAGGACACTTTGCAAGGCAAAAAAGATAAGAGCATGTAACAAACGTGTGGTGTTTGCCTCTCTCTTGGAGACTTTGCTTTGATTTTTCTTGAATTGTTTTTGTCTGAATTTTTAATAAAAAGCGTAAGGCAGCTTGTCACTCTTTATGTATGGAAAACATAATACTCTTTGATGTTCTCAGTTACTGTGTCATGTTTATGTGCTCTGACAGTCTTTGAACCGTGGCTCACTGCAGACAATGGGAAAGGATCCTCAGAGATGTGGAAGGAAGGATTTTAAAAGAGCCTCATTTCCTAATCCCAGAAAGGCAGTGTGTCATCCACACTGGTGTCCAGTGCCTTCAAAATGAGGGAATATTTGACTGACAAAGTTGCACAACTGAGCCCAAGGCGTGTGACATCACTCTGAGTTATGTCAACATTTCAAGGGTTTCAGTGAACATTAGAGCTACTCAGACACTTCCAACAGTTTGATGTAAGAAAAGACAAACTTCTGGAGCTTCACAAAATTATCGTCAATTATTTAAAAAGAAAACAAAATTCAATGAGAATAAAAATCCATATTTCACCCAAGTGCTGATCACAGTGACAGGAGCTGCTAGTAAAATAAATACATCCCTTCTGTAAGGGCTTTTGTAGGTACCCAAGAACATAAAAGTGACAGGAGGCTGTTGCAAGGAAATTAGGGATGAACACATCCAGATCTATTCCTGCTGAATACTAAACACACACCTGAGATCCCTGGAGATGATGCCCAGAAGCTGTCCCTGCTCATCCTCACCATCACAGTGACACTTCAGAGGAGCCACCACCCAGCCATGTCCTGTGAGCCCTTTGCAGGCTTAGGGTGTTATTTAATGATCTTCAGGGCACAAGGCAAAGTGCAGCAGTTCACACTGGCCTTTCATGCAAAACTACAGCCAGGCCCTTGATTTAGTCATTTAAATGGGGGTTTAAACGATCCCTCCTTGCAGACCCTGTTGGGGTTCGTTTTAAAAGAGCTGTTGGGGTTCGTTTTAAAAGAGCTGTTGGGGTTTGTTTTAAAAGAGCTGTTGGGGTTCGTTTTAAAAGAGCTGTTGGGGTTCGTTTTAAAAGATGCCCAGATTCAGCTCACAGAGGAGGTATCAAAACACACATTATGTGTTTGTTTGAGTAATGGCAGTGAGCAGACTCCCACCTCTGCAGGCCTGGCCCTGCCAGCCTGGATGCCAGGGGCAGGGAGCAGCAGAGACACGTGGAGGCACTGGCACAGGGATGCTGAGCACACAGAGGTGCTGAGCACACAGATGTTGAGTTCACAGATGCTGAGCACACACAGATGCTGAGCACACAGATGCTGAGCACACACAGATGCTGAGCACACAGATGTTGAGTTCACAGATGCTGAGCACACACAGATGCTGAGCACACAGATGTTGAGTTCACAGATGCTGAGCACACACAGATGTTGAGCACACAGATGTTAAGCACACAGAGGTGCTGAGCACACAGATGTTGAGTTCACAGATGCTGAGCACACACAGATGTTGAGCACACAGATGTTAAGCACACAGAGGTGCTGAGCACACAGATGTTGAGTTCACAGATGCTGAGCACACACAGATGTTGAGCACACAGATGTTAAGCACACAGAGGTGCTGAGCACACAGATGTTGAGTTCACAGATGCTGAGCACACAGATGTTGAGTTCATTCACAGATGCTGAGCACACAGAGGTGCTGAGCACACAGGCTGGGCCGCCCTTGGCATGGGCAGCAGTGTGCTGTGCCTCAGTCATCCTGACACACAACCCATGTGAGATTTGTCTTTTCCTTCTCCTTATTGTGCATTTGAGACTCTGCAAACAGGGGCTTTGCCTTTCAGACCATGCCTGACCTCGTGGATTTGGGAGAGCCGTGAAAGGTCAGTTTTGTCCTAATCCCCTTCATGGCCAGCAGCATTGCCTTCCTCTTCATCACCATCCTCGCCATCCCCCTAGGGCTAACCTGCTCTCATACCATGGGAAAGAGTCTCCCAGCTCAAAAGTCAATTTGGCAACCTGGCAGGGGGACTAAGCAGTCGATTCCATTTTCTTCCCCTTTTTCTTCTGAGCACAAAACCTAACAGACCCCTTCAGAAAAGACTCCCTTGTCACAGGAAAGGGTTCCTTTGTATGCGAGTTGCAGCGTCTATTTTTCAAGATAACCTTTATTTCATGTACTGAGTGTTAGCTTTGCTGGAAAAGAGAAAAGCTGAGATAACTCCTTCACCTGTGGAACATTATTACGCTTTCTGGTAAAAAAGAAGAATGAGTTGTTCTGGTTCATGATAATGGAGGTGGAACAAATCAGGCAGGAGCAGGAGCTGAATTGCACCTCTCTCTCTTTCTCCCCACCTGTCTATCTTTGCAATCTCACTCTCTTTTCTCTGCCTGTCTTCCTGTCTCCAACACAGAGTGATTTTTCTCTCTCCCTTCTCTCATTACCTCCAAATTCTCTGGTTTTCTTATGCACACTATAGCTTCCTCTGGGGCTCATCAGCAAATCTCCTGACCAACAGCTCTATTATTTGTGCTTGCAGTGGAAGGGGTGCCTGGAGATCTGTCCTGCTGTGCTTGGAGCTGTACCACCAAAACACAAAGTTCTGCCTTCTGCACTGAAGAGTTTCCAGGCTAAAAAATTTGTGATTTGCACTCAGTTGTAAATTGGTCTATGGAACATTTCTCCCCTGGGAAAACGCTGTTCTTCTTTAGGTAATAGGTAAAATTGTGAATGCTTCATTGGAGTACTCTAATTCCAATGACATTTCAAAGGCAAAATATTGAATCAATTTGAAATCAGAATGGATTTTAAATTTTTTATTATTTCAACTTTTTCCTGCTCCATTTCCCATTTGTTTTCACTTTTATATTAGAATCTTAATGTTATTCTCTTACATATCCATATCCCATCCAGTACTGCAGTACTAAACTCTGTTTCAATAATATCAAAATGAAGCACTTCACGAGGCAGTGGCATAACTTCTTGTCTTGGTTTGGAGACAAATTTTAGGAGAAAAACATCCTGGAATGAGCATTTCCTTTAAAGAGAAGGGGTTCAATAAACCTGTTTGCCAATGAGAGAAATGAATACCAACGGGTGACAGTGAAACAAAAAAAACCCAACAAACTGTTTATTAACAAAAAAAAAAAAAAAAAAAAAAAAAAAGGGTTCCTGCAAGGCACAGATAAGGAGTGAATAAATGCTAGATATTGAAATTTCAGAACATTAACCCCCCATGCCCCCCTAGGTGGGCAGCTGTCCCCCTTTGTCTCAGGGAAGGGGAGGAGCAGGAGTTCATGCAGCCACTTGGGCAGAATAGATGGGAACCTCTCTGGCATTAGCCCCCTCCTCACAGCAGGTGAGGCTGCTGGGTTTTGGTGTCCTTTCCTTTGCTGGAAAGGGCAATTTTTTTTTTTTTTTTTTTTTTTTTTTTTTTTTTTAAATCCTTTGCTGGATCCTGGGGCCTGGATTGTCTGGCCCAGGCTCCCAAGCGTAGAAGGGAATAAAACCCCAAAACCCAAGCTGAAAGAGTTCAAAGAAAAACAAACAAACAAACCAAAAAAACACCAACAATAAAACAACTGAAGGATCTCTGCTGGAGTCCAGGGAAAGAAAAAAATTGCTTCTTGCCTAAGCAAGCAAAAACTAATCCAACAAAAGGAATAATGCAACATCCCGGTCTGCATTGCCTGGAGCACACAGAGGTGAGAAAAGGTTTGAACCAAGCAGTGAGAAAGGGTTTGAACCAAGCCATGCAGGAGCCCAAACCTCCCTGAGTCCACCTTAAAGCCACAGCAGACATTTCTGGGCATAAAGCAGACGATTAGGGAATAAAGTATCATCATAAAATCACCCCAAGACAGTTCGGAACAGAAATATTTCAAACCCGTATTTTCTGATTTGGTCCTATCTGAAACATCAACAAAAGTTTAGTTGCTAGATTTCTCTGGAGGCCAAATGCCTGTTTTCTCATCAACTTTAATGATGAAGTCTAAGAAATTCTGAGTTTGATCAGATGGAACAGGGCACATAATCTTCTGAGCTGGATGCTAATATTGCTGTGTGACAGTGATGTATAGGAGATTCCAGTTGTCCCTTGGAACACCCCATCCTCCTTGTGAAGACAAGGAATCGTGCCTTCCCCTGCTCCCAGCTCATTGTTAATGCCTCTTGCAACAAATTATTTGAGTAGAGGAAGGAGTTTGGTGCCACAATTACAACAGGCAGCAAACCAGACCCCACAGCAGCCCTTTCATAAATCCCAGCCCCCGGTATCCACGATGGGGAGCTGATGCAGGAGGTGGGACGGGCTCCTTGTGAGAGAGAGGGCATCCCAGATGGGATCAGGGCTCTGAATGAAGCCCAGGAATAAAATGGGGGCAGGCAGTATCCTGTTGCTCTGGAGGGCTGTGGGAAGCCCGGCTGGGTTTGTGCTCTAATCGTGGCCAAGGTTTGCAGAGCTGGCCCAGAGGATCCTCCTGGCAGGGGAAAAGTCCTGCAGCTCACACACCAGCGAGCTCAGCACAGACAGAGCAGCTCTGAAAGCTGCTGCACAGAGTCCATGCTGCACCATAAATTACAGGGTAGTTATTTCTTAGTTATTCAGCAGTTACAGTGTAATTAGTTCCGCTTAATGTCAACTTTTGTCAATACGTCTTTCATTAGCCAGAAAATTAGAGCTGGGTTTGGAAGCAATGGCAATACATGACTCTCTCTGAGCTTGGGCTTGGAGAAGGGAGGAGAAGAAGTGCAGTGGGGAGGGGATGGGGCAGTCAGGTGAATTCTGGGGCTGTCAGGTGAATTCCAAGCCTTTCTCACGATTTCTGCATTCCTACAGGCGTGCACATACCCACAGACACAAAGTACACTAAACTCACAGCTCTTCTCCAGCACACAGATACAAAACACCCATCTCTTCTCTAGGATCAATATTCCAGCCCAGACTGCAGTGAGGAATCAAACAGGTCCAGAGAGGAATCAAACAGGTCCCTGGAGAAGTTTTCTTTGGCTGCTCAGAAACAAACAGACAAATAAACAAGGAAATAAACCCTGGGAGCTGCCTCACAATAGCATTTGTTGTCTGTGTTTTGCAGAAGAGACTAATGAAGCAGGATGCCTTTAGATTCTGGGGACTCCAGCTTTCATTTAAAGGGGGCTTTATTTCCAGTCTGCAGGTTCTTTATTCTTGGACATCACAGGTAGTCCTTCTGCCTTCCCTTCCTCTTTTTTGTTGTTTTTTTTTTTTTCTTTCAAAAATGTAGACATCATTAGGAGATTGACTTTTCTGAGTTTTTCCATTGCTTTGAACAGTAACAGTGCTTTAGTCCCTGGTCCAAAAATGGTCTAAATCAGGGGACTTGGCTTTAGGCGAAACAGAGAGAAAGGTTTTCCTGTGTCCATCTGCTGAGAAGTGAGAGACAAGGTAAAATATGTTTAAGGGTGCTATCCCTCCCCCTAAAACACCTCATCTTTGGCCATGACCAGCCTCTGGAAGCAATTTTAGTGTGAAAGATCCTTCTACCTGTTTTAAATTTCAAACCCACGTGAAAGAACATTGCACAACTGGTCTGTGGACTGAGCTACTAATGATGGAATAATTAGGAAACTGTAAAATAAATTATTTTAAGATTACTTTGTAATGGTGCAAATCCAACTAATTTGCTCTTTATTTGTGCTGCTCACCCAGGTCTAGATAAATGACTGGAAGTAGAAAGGAGTCAGCATGGGTCTGGATTTTTTTATATATAGTTTTCATAATTCTAGCCTCCAATACTCCCCTCTATATAATTTTCCTCTTTGATTATGCTGTGTTGACTTCACACAGGGCCCTGCATATGCTAAAGCTGGTCCTTGAAGAAGAATTAAGTATTCAGTTCAGGAAAAAATATCAGACAGAAAGAATATAATGGTAACGTTGGTAGAAATGCATCCTCCAAATATATAATGAAGTTCCTTCAGTTGTCTTGCACCCCTCGGTGTCCACCAGGAGACCAGGGACAACGGAGCTCCTCCTGCCATTATAAAATAAACAGTAATAACAACAACAGCAATAAACATTAATCCCACTGATTTTTTTCCTGATGAATGTGAATTCCAAAATTAATGTGCATGGCTACTCAGTGGTTATTGCAACTTCCTCCTATTGTGAATAATAAGACCAAGGACACACGATTCAACTCACCCATTACAAATGAAACACTGAGACCAACTAAAACCGCTTCAGAGAAATCTTCAGAGATTTTATCTATACATATATCTATATAGATAGATGTAAAATCCCCAACTATGCTTGAATAATGAAGGGCTGTGGAAAAAAAAAAAACAACACAACAATCTGAGGAAACCATGGACAAAAATAGAGGATAAACTCCTCTGATTAATTATGTATTGCAAACTACTCAGCTGAGTCCATTCCACCTTGCACAGGTTGAAGTCTGTATGGAGCATTCCTTCTCTCTGTGGGCAACCTCTCCCCAAATGAACTGAAGGAAATATATGCAGAGATTTGTGTCTGTTCCTCTTGAATATTTCAGACCACGTTAAGACAATTCTGCCCCACCAAACTGCCTTGCCTCAGTCACCCAGGAAAAAAACAATTGGCTGTGTGTTAATGCTTGGCTGCACCATGCCCCAGAATGTGTGGGATCAGCAGGGATTGGAAGCTGTGCTGGTTTGGCTGGAGGAACATCAGCTGGGAGTCAGTGAGCCCTGAGTCCGTGTGGGTCAGAGCATCCTGAGCACAGGAAGAAGCCAAAGCTCTGCTGTGGTGTCTGCCTGGGGGCTGTGGCTGCAGAATGAGAGCTGAGTGATCCCTTCAGCAGCAGCTGTAGAACCCCCCTGCTTGGCACTGCTCAGGTCCCCCAGAGCAGCTCCTGAGGGCGGCCCAAGGTGTCCCTGTCCCACCCAGGCTCTGTCCTGAGGCCAGGGCTGCTCCCATCCCCTGCTGGCAGGGACCTGCAGGAAGGGGCTGATCTCACCCAGATCCAGCCCTTCCATCCCTGGGGTATTTGGGTTCTCCCAGCCCATTTCCCCCTGTCTTTCCCTGGGTTAACACACAGATTTCCTGTCTCACAGAGGGATATTATGGGCTACCACCATTTCTTCCTGCCCACTCTGCTGCCTCTCGCTGGCTTCTGCCCTGTTTGCCTGGATGAAGCCTGGCTGTCCCCCAGCACTGCCCCAGCCCCTGCACCCCAGGGACACAGATCTCTGCCACACAGGCAGCACAAGAGGGGAGAAGGATTGAGGCAGTGGACAAGTTAAAAAGGGCACTTTGACAAGTGTTAGCACAGAAAGGAGAAACTGTGACAAACTTCAGGATAATTTCTGCCTCTGGGCAGAGGCTGGAAAGTCCTCAGTGATGTCAGAAGAGAGTTTCTAATGGCATCAAGGGTTTGTCATCCCTTTTTGTCTCCTACACAAGCCCGTGCCTACTGACACTGAACCTACATCCAAGCTCTGCTGTTCCAAATCTGGAAGGTGTTGGCTGAGGAAGAGGAGGATGTACTGAGTCACGGTCCCCATGCTGCATCCATAACTTCTGGGGCTCACTGATGGGTACAAAAACAAGATACCACCCACAAAAGCCTTGTGACAGAGGCTGTGGAGTCATAGCTCAGGCCTGTCAGGGAGGCTGGTGGGGTGTGAAACACCTCACAGCCTCCCTATTCTCTGGAGCTAAAATCTGGCCCTAAGAGACTGGAACTGAACCCAGTGGAAACAGGAAAGTCTTGGTTGAATCACTGGGATGGGTCTTCAGGGTTACTCAGAAAGATTTTTGTGCTTCTCCATCCCTGGCCTAGCAAATTCTGTGGCTGCTGTTTGGATGAACAAGCAGCTGGATAAGTTCTTTCCCAAGTGGGAAGCCTCTGGTAACAGCAAGTCTCTGCTGGGGCTGAAATTTGGGGCTGGGAAATATAGAGAAGAGCAGCTGCTTCTCCTCCTAGGAGAGGAATAGAATAAGGGCAAGAGAAAGAGGAGATGGGTAGAAGAGAGCAAGGTGCAGTGGAGAACATCAGCAGAAAGAGGGAGTGGAGAGCGTGTGCTCCTAAAGAATCAACAATTCTCACAGAAAAGGGAAGCACCCAGGGGAGCGGGGTGTGAGTGTGGAGCTGGGAGAAACGTTATTGAAGAAAGATATTAAGGCGAAGCGGCTGATATTTGAAATGTTACTTGAATAAAAGTTTTAATCTGATAGGGCACAGACAGAATTAATGGGTTTTCAATGAGTTGCAAAGCACTGAGGGACAGTGCTGGGAGCAAAGTGAAAGTTGAAAGTTCTGCTGCTGGAGGTCAGGGCAAGTCACCAGAGAAGGAATCAAAAAGGGATTGAGAAACCAACCCCTGAGTAAATTCCTCAGAGATAAGGGAGAGTTTTGAAAACAAAACCAAAAAACCCTTTATCTCCCATATCTGCTTTCTTTTTAATTACCTGAGAGTTCAGTTTGGATGGCTGGAACGAGGGATGGGGAAGTGAGAAAAGAAAAGCAGGTGTCAGTGAGGCATCTCTCCTGTCCTTCAGAAGATGGATGGCTGTGCCAGGCAGGGACCTGCATTTGTGCACAGGCAGGAGTGTGGGAGGGACTGGCTGGGCTGCCAGGAGGAGCAGGGATTTGGGGAAAATCCAGGCACAGTCCAAAGCCTGCTTGGCAAAGGTGGCTGGGAGCATCCACTGGGGTGGCCTGCACGGCTCAGTAGCCCTCTGCAAAGCAGGAGGCCTCATTCTGGCTTTTAAAGAGCAATGGGAGGGAAAAGAGAAAGAGAGAGGGGAGCCAGGGAAAGGGAAGGAAGCAAAATTGTGCTCACGTGACAGAGCAGGAAGATTCCTGTTCAAACACCAATGCCTTGGGGATGAGCAAAATTCCCTGGGCCACCTAAAAATCTTAACTGGTCTGTAGCTTGCCTTTTTTTTTTTTTTTTTTTTTTTTATCTGCTTTCTTCTAGCTTGCTTTCCCCCCTCTTTATTTTTTTTTCCCTGTTCTACTCCTTTTATGTGATCAGAGGCTGCAGGTCTCTTGTGTTTCCCAGAATCCTGGTTAAGATCTTGTTGGTGTCTGGAAGGCAGAGAATGGCAGGGGTCAGGAAGGCAGTGAAACAGCAAAGCTGAATCATTCCTATTACTTGAGTCTTTCTGGGAAATGCAGACCATTGGGATTTTCTATTTCTGGGGATCTTTACCCCTGGAATTTGCTTTCACCCAGGAAAATAGAGCTTGAGTCAAAACACTGCAAAGAAAATTTTGGCTTCTGTTTTTTGGCCTCAGACAGCTGGATGGAATCAGAGAAGTTCCTGGTTAACAGAGAAGCTGCAACAGGGGTCCAAGACTTGAAAATAAAATCTCAGCAGGGAAAAAGTTATTTTAGAAAAGCCCAAGCAATAAGATCCTCAACTGGTTTTTGCATTCAGCCCTGAGCAGAAATGCATCCAAAGCCAGGCGTCCTTATTTCTTAATTCTTGCTTCTCATATCTTCTCATAGTGCCATCACTAGTTATTTTTTATAACCAATTTGCCAGAGAAATGTTTCTCAGCAGCAGGTTGAATTCTTTTTCCATCTGTTTCAGTACCAAACCATCCCAGAACCCTTCTGAGACTGTGTTCCTCCCAGTGCATTATGGAAATGCAGAGCACCTTTTAATCAGGAGAGACATCGCTGTTTAGTTTGCAGACTTCAAAATTCCTTCTGTTCAAAATGCTGTGTTGCTACCTGAGTGAAACCAGAGACAAAACTCCAGCTAATATTATGGTTTTAGGAATTGGCAGATAATTAATTTCTAAAATTTGAGACTGAGGAGTGCATTTCCTTTGTGGTTTGATATTTTTTTATTCTGTTTTCTTATAATGTGAGCGTCACCCCAGCCCATAACAAATTAAAGCCATGTATTTTTGGAAGAGGATGGTGTCAGGACTAAAATACTCTGCTGGGACACTCTGCTGGGGACCTCTTGGCCCCTCTGCAGCCTCCTGCCATGGTCAGTTTTGTTTAGGATATTCTCAGCCTGTGGGAACAGAATTAGGAAACCGAGTCCAGAGAGGTGGAAATTCCAGAGGGTTGTTCATTGTCCTGTCTTCAGGAGCTGAAGTGCTGGAGAGGAACTACAACCTCTCAGTGCTGATTTGCCCAAATGAGACATTTCTCACATTGTCATTTTTGCCTCTGGAGTCCTAAAATAACGAATAGACAGTGGGGATGATCCAGTGATTCAACCATCAGCATCCACAGCAGCCACCCAAGACAGCTGCTTCCTTTAGCACCCACAAAAATACCAACCACTCCATGGGACTTTGGCTTGGAAGCCAAAGAAATGATCTCTTTATTGAAATTCAGTTCCCATAGGAGCCCTAATTCTAATGGGTTTCTGCTCCTTTGTTCCTCACGTGCACAAACCAAACTCCATTATTCCCAAATCTGGGTAAATGTTTCTTCAAGGCAGGGCTCTTGCCTCTCATTTTGCCCATTTGCAGCATCAGAGGAACATTTCTGGCAGTCCCTGGGTGTCAGTGGCAGAGACCAATGAGCTCTGATCACATTACAGGAGAAAAAAGGAGAAAACACAGCTCCAGCTTAGGTGTGGGATTTAGATTTTTCTGCCCAAAAAAAGTGCCTGGATTTGATGGCACAGAGCAGGGAAGAGGTCAACATACATCATCCCATCAGGAGAAGCTTCCCTCTGCTGCTTGTCCCTGTGTCAGTGAGGGATTGAATTAAGTGATGGAGAAAGGTGGATGCACTCTGCAGTGCAAAGAGCCAAAAATCATAATAGTAACTCCCAGTCCTGAATCTTTTCAGAAAAGCATTTACAAGCAGCTTTCTGGAGCAGTAAAGATTTTTCTCTTTTTCTTCTTCATTTTTTTCCTCCTTTTTCCTTTACTACAGAGAAATCTTTAACAAATAATCATTTTACACTGTACAGTTCATCAATAAAAGCAATAACACCAGGTTATGTAATAAATTAAATATGATGTGTAGTTGAAAGTAATCGTTCTTTCAGGCATCAACTTCTTGTCACATTAAGGGCTCTGGCAAACAAGTTTAATATTCGTGGAATGAACAGAATTATTGACAAGCAGAGGAGGAACTAGACAGCAAGTGAGCATCATATTAATTTTTCAAAGCTTGATATTGCTTTTCCTGCTGACAGCGCAACAAACTTCCAGGGCTGGCTTTTCTGAAGTGAGGTTTGGTAGTGGTGGCTTGTTTCTCCTTGATCTTGGTTTTCTGCCATTCTGTCAAGTTGGAAGAGAGAAGGGAAGAGGGATAAAAATTGTGGTGGCTCAGAGGTAAATGTGGTTTTATCTTTGGGTTTGCTCTGGATAACTCAATTCAAGGCAAACTCAGATTAACTCCAGTTCTGCCTTTCACTGTATCAATGGAGATCTTTCATTACTTCAAAAAACAGTCCATAATTCCCATCCCTCTTCTAGAATTTAAGTGCTGCTCCTTGGCCTAGAGAGTCTGGTGATTGAAATACTGGAGATCCTTTGGGACAGAGTTTCTCAGAATGGACAATTAAACCAGAGATGGTGTTACAAAGAGAGGTCTGCTGGGTCATCTGAGCTTCCTGATATTGGGAACTGCTCAAGGGTTGCACAGAAATGGAAACTGAAAAGCTGAACTTCCTGAGGTCCAAGTGGTTCATTGATGAGGCTGGAAATGTAGAAAGTGATGACAATTCACCTTTTTACCTAAGCATTCCCAAAGTGCTACAAAAACAGCTGAAGGGAAAAAAACATAACAAGTGTGAATGGCCACTCTGAGGCATGTGCTTTGTCTGAGGCAGAGGTAAAAAATAGGCACTGACATTTCTCTTATCTCATGTTTGAACCCCAACCACCTCTGCTTGTCTCATTAAATTTGTCACCCAAAAAAGATTTTAAAAGGTGTTAAAATATGTGTCTTTCTGTTGATGGGCTATGGAGAGGCAGAGGAGAAGGTTTCTGTGGAGTGGCGGTCAGAGACTGCTCAGGTCAGAGGTGTTTGATAGAAATTGTCATTGGAAATGCTCTCAAAGAGCAGACATGGGACAAACATTTCCCAGAGCAGCTCTCTGGGCTGCCTTTTGCATTGTGGGTGGGATGGGATTGAGCATTGCAGCATTTCTGATGCAGTGGATGAGATATAATCTTATTAAATGAAATGCAAGGATCCTTGCAGGTGGCAGTTTGGGAATAGTCTCCTTCATCTACGTTAGAGTGGTCAGCACATTGGTTCTGAGCCTTTTCCATAACCACAGGAACATGGGAAGGGGAAAATGGGAAGGAGGTGTGGACAAAAGGCAGCTCTGGGCTGATCAGTGATGCCCCACGGGCTCTGTTTGACGCTTTCTCTCCTCTCTCATCTCTGTCCAAAGCTCTGAGAATGTTTTAGAGCTGGCAAGGCGGGCAAGGCAGCAGAGAGCTGGACAGGCTGTGGAACTTGTCACTGCTGTCCTTTGACTGGCCTGAAGATTCTTATTTTAGAAGGGGATGGGTTTGCAGCCCTCATCAATTAACACCCAGGTCAGGTTTGTTCATCACACTGAGCTTTCACGAGCTGACCTTGGCACATGTGGCCAAATTTTCAGTGGTGACCTCGTGTCTCTTCAAAAATCTGTTACCACTGACGATCACCCTGGCCACAGCTTCCTTCAGCTGGAAAATGTGGCAGCTGCTTTTTTCCAAAATACTCCAGAGTGACCCCATTTCTCCAAAGAAATGTCAGAGCATGAGGAGAGCCAAAGGGGAATAGGGAGAGAGCAGAGCTGTTCATCTTCTTCAGACCCAGACCCACCCTCTACACACATTCCCATGGGTGGAATCAAATCCAGACTCTGGAAGGGATTTCTTTTTAATGAGAGGTGAGGGAATATGTGGGCCCCAGAAAGATGGACAAACGATGGATGTTGTCACCTCTAGGAATTGTCTGTGTATCCTTCCTCACTGCTCTCCTGGGATTTGTTTTAAGAATTTTTGAATCCAATTTGTACCCAGGGCTGGAGAGATCACTGGGCTGACAGAGTTCAGTAAAAGGTGTAACATGGGTGGAGTGGATCAAGAGCAAGGGAAACATTTATTTTTTTACTTGTTACTAGAGCAAGTTCTGTTTCACCCCCTCCAAGCAGAAAAGAACCCAGGAGTGACTGAGAGGTATTAAAGCACCAAAAATGAATCAAGATTTTTCTGAAGGTCTGGGAGAAAGTGGGAGAAGAACTCACGGAGAAATGCCAGCATAGGAGCACCCTTGGGTAATGAGCTGTTTTACAAAACGTGGAAAATGCTAGAATTTCAGGCATCAGCTGTGTATCCTAATGGTGCATCAGCCACCTAAAAGACCCTGGAAAATGTTGTTAGAGGCAGGTAACAGAATAAACACAGGAGCATGAAGATATTTTTATTTGAGGCAGAACCTGGGAAGTGCTGGAGGGTTGAAGGAGGGAGCCAGGCAAGGACTGCAGCACCCAGGGTGGGACTTTGCCAACCAACAGGGCAATTCCTCAGAGCCACAGGGAAGGGAATTTCCTGCCCTTCCAGTGACAGAAAGCAGAGCAGGAGCTGCTGATGTGCTGAACCTGTGGGGCCACCCCA
The DNA here is from genome assembly GCA_013401135.1 of Cettia cetti. NCBI lineage: Eukaryota > Metazoa > Chordata > Aves > Passeriformes > Sylviidae > Cettia > Cettia cetti. Next base: position 92,872 of record VZUI01095311.1, read on the forward strand.
GCAGGGAAAAGGCTTTTGGCTTCAGAAGAGCCAAAATGGCACTGAAAGAGTCAAAACAGGAGCTGCAGGAAGCATCTTGATAATCCAGACTGAAATATTAATAATGAGAATTGTAACTGAAGTGTTTGAACTGCTTTGGGTGGACACCCTGCTCCAAGAAGCTCCTCTTTCCCTCCCTGCACAAGTGCCAGTGGGACAAAGCCAAAAAGATTGGATTGTCATGAGTGCAAAGTGGAGAATTTTTTTTTTATTTATTTATTTTTGAAACCAAGCTCTTTCAAAGCTGCTGGTTATACCTGTCTTTAAATCCTGTGTGCACTATCTAAGGATTTCACTGTCTTTTTTAATGGCAGTTGAGGCAATCCTGCCATTCCCATCACCTGTGGTGCAGAGAGAGACAGAGAGACATGCAAAGAATTATGTGTACAGCTGCCAGGCTCTGAAGTGCATCTGAGAGTGCCACTAGGTACTTAACTACCTCTAAAAAACTGAGAACATTGAATTCCCCCAGAAATCAGTAGAGATCAAGAACATGCATATGGGTTCCTGCATCACAGAGCATCCTCTTCATCTAAGATGTATTTGACTGCTGAAAGGATGGGAGTATTCCTCTTACAGTGATTAGAATTAGAAACAGGTTTGTTAAAGGAAAACAAAGTACAGTCCTTTGTGTTAAATCATGCACAAATGATAGCCCTGGGTTTCTTCCAGATTATTATTATTATTGTTAAAATAAATAATATTTGGGTTTCTCCTCACACTTTGCCCATTCTATTGCACCAAGGCGCTGTTTCTGAGTTGAAAGCATGCACAGAAAAAAATGCAAATCCCACATTTCAAAGGCACCTTCCTCTTGGAATGGGATCTATTTTTGTCCCTGTGTCTGTCTTGCACAGCTCTAATTGTCATGCCCTGCTCTGGAATCCACAGTCCATGCCTCTTGCTGCTGTATTTTTGGATTATTGCTCACTGTGATCAGCCTTTTGTGTTCCTCTTGATATGGGCCAAATTTTGACATGAGGTGCTGAGTCACACACAAGGTGGATCTTATTAATGTTTCAAAGAAATTTTCCTTTTTCTATTCCCCTGTACCTGGGCCAGCACCTGGCAGAGTCTCCCCCATTTCCCAGACAGACAAGGGAAGGAAAACCACCTGAAACACATCAAAGAGCTGAGCAGCTCAAAACAATTCATTTAATTATTATTGGGAAATATTTTAGGGAGTGCCTGCTTGGCATTGTAGTTTCTGTGCTCATTTGTTTTCTGACAAAACTAAGCAAAGAAAGAGAAAAGAAAAAAAAAAAAAGAGAGGGAAAGGGAGAGGAAAAGGAAAAGGGAAAAAAGAAAAAGGAGAAAAAGGAGAAAAAGGAAAAAAGGAAAAAAAAGGGGTAAAGGAAAAAAGGAAAAGGGGAAAAGGAAAAAAGAAAAGGGGAAAAGGAAAAAAGGAAAAGGAAAAAAAAGGAAAAGGAGAAAAGGAAAAGGAGAAAAGGAAGAAAAAAAAAATAGCTTGAAACTGAGGTCTCTGGGCCCACCAAAAGTGCAGTCATATCTGAGTGGGAATACAATTTTTTTAAAAAATTACCAGGAGATGAATAGTTTTCTGAAGGCAAAATACATATTATAAACCCTTTCAGGGAGTAATAGAGAGGGAAAAGGGCACTTGATGTAATGGGGTGGAAAACCCAAATAATCCCATCTCTGCTGCAGGACTCTCTTTCCTGGAATGCTTTTCCTACATCCCACACTGCAGCACAGCCCTTGCTCTGGCTCTGCTGCAGCTTCCAAGGGTGGGCAAAAAAAATAATAATAAAAAATCACACCTGTGAATGATCTTTTTTGTCTCCTGTAGCTGAGTTGATTTTGGGGATAATTTTTTTCTTCCCTTTCCATTTCTTCTCTGATCATCATTTAACATATGTCAGCAATATGTGTATTTTTTTTCAATAAGAAGGAAGTTTTTTTAACCAGGTAACAGAGGAAAAAAAAATGGAATATTGGAGATATTCAACAGTCTCCACACCAGCATCCTCCACGTGAGTTGTCTTCCTTTTCTTTGAATGCAAATCCCAAATTTCAAAGGTCTGAATTCTGGGATGCTGAACACAAAATACCTGATATTGGTGTTGCTGTTTTTGTTCCAGCTCCTCATCAGGAAAATTTCCCTGCCTTTCATGCACAGGTGCCCTGGGATAGGTGAAGCAGGCAGGGGCTCCAGTCCTGCTCTCTAATCCACAGCCAGGCTGTCCCCTGAATTCCTGCAGAGCAGGCTCCAGCAGATCTGTGCTTGCTTCTGGTGCAGAGCAGCTGTTTCACAAACTGTTGGGTTATTGGAGTTTTGTGGCCGTAATCACTTGGCTCTCTCGGTGCTGTCACCTGCAGATTAAAATGAAAAGCCTTGAAAATCAGGTGACAGCAAATCCAGCATGTCCAGGGATGTGTGTGAGCACAGAGCAGGCTGCTGCCAGGAAGTTGTTACACACCCCAGAAATGGAGGGCTCGACACTGAAGAGTGTGTCTGGGAGAGAAGTGAAGAAACACAGCCAAATGTTCTTTTTTTTTTTCTGTGATGGAGACCAAATCCCTTGGAAAGTGGAAATGTAATTGTTCAGTGGCCAGGGCTCCTGGAACATTGTGTCTGTCAGTGCTGCTTGCACAGTGCCATCACACCAAGGTCTGGGAACCATGGAATCCTGGAAATGCTTGGGAAGGACATTTAAAGGTCACCCAGACTCCTTCCACCATCTCAGGCTGCTCCAAGCCCCATCCAGCCTGGCCTTGGACACTTCCAGGGATCCAGGGGCAGGCACAGCTTCTCTGGGCACCCTGTGCCAGGGCCTCCCCACCCTCACTATAAAAATCTTCTTTGGGCTAAAGAGCAGCAACGTGCCTGCAGTTCTCAGCCTGGTGGTGCAGGAGGTCTGTGGAAGGAGTTGCTATTGTGGATAGAAGAAATCAGATTTACAGGGAAAACACTTACAGCTGTGGTAAGGGGCAAATTTATGAAAACATTCCCAGCTGCAGTCACAGCAGCCTCTCTTGGATGGTTCCTGGTGTTATCAGAGATCCCATGGTGGGCTCCTCCTAGGAATGCTGTCTAATGATGATTTGCTGCCTGCTACCTCTGAAGATAATTCCTGCCAACTTTCTGCAGATCCATCTTTCCTTCACCTGCAGCTGCAGATCGTGCAGACAGTGCAGACCTCAGGCTTGACACAGGTGTCACACTTTTAATGTCATTTTTATTAATGTAATTTTATTTCGTACCTGTAGCAGAGTTGCTCTTGGTTTCCATCACAGGAGAGGAGCAGAAGGGACTGTCACAGGAGGGCTGTCCAGGGGCACACAGGTGGGGTCAATCCCATATTTCCATCCAGCTGAGAATCTGTGTCTTGGCTGAATCAGAGACTGGAAAGGAGTTAATCCTGATTTACCCAGGAGATAGAAGGGGTAGAATTGAGCACAACAAGCTGAATCCTAGAATAGCAAAAGGCCACTGGAAAGGGAAAGAGAGTGCAAGGAGGAAAAGCTAACACATTGGCCTCTGTGATTCTGTCTTTGCAGGTCCCTCAGGCAACATAACCATAAACAGTCTCTTCAAAAAATGTGAACACTGTGCTTCTTTCTGACAGTTTTTTTCCCCTATTTCCTCCTGCCTTTACAAGTAGCTGAGAAAAAGAAATATTTAATGACAAGGTTTGATATTTTAATGTAAAAAACACCACAAATCTCTCTGTGAAAGGGCAGCAATAGAATTACAAAGGAACGTGTTGCAGCAAGTGAGAAGTTGGTTGGAAAAGGAAGAGAAGTGGAAAGAAGCAAAGCTGCAGAACTTGTGGAGCATCTTCAGGTGGAAATCACCACTGGCTCATTTTAGGAGCCTCTTTCCAGAGCTTGCTGGGGAGGAAAAACCAGGCCAGTTTGATGCTTCACCCTTCACCTTTCTCTAAGAGCAGAGCAGAGTTCCCTCCTCCATGATTTGCCTGGGATTGTTCTTCTGCCAGGATCCCTTTCCTTACAGAAATTCCTCCTGGTGTTCCAAACCTCCCTGGTACAGCTTGAGGCTGTTCCCTATTGTCCTTTTCCTTGTTCCCTGGAGCAGAGCCCGACCCCCCCGGCTGTCCCCTCCTGGCAGGGAGTTGTGCAGAGCCACAAAGGCCCCCTGAGCTTCCTTTTCTCCAGGCTGAGCCCCTTCCCAGCTCCCTCAGCTTCTAAGGGGTTCCAGCCCCTTCCCCAGCTCCATTCCCTTCCCTGGACACGCTCCAGCCCCTCCATGTCCTTCTTGTCATGAGTGGCCCAGAACTGGACACAGCAGCTGAGGTGTGGCCCCAGCACAGAGGGACAGGGTAAGATGTGAATCCTCAGTGTGTCACTGCCACCAAGGCCACGTTCTCACTCACCCTGATCTACACTTGAGGCTGTTCTCTTGCCCAGGTGAGGCAGCTGTGCCCTGCACCCCGTGGGTGCCATCAGTGGCACCCACAGGAAGGGAACACAGAAAAATCCCCACCCCTGAACCCCTGTGAAGCTCGTGCCATCCTGTGTGTCCTCACACAGACTGCCACAAAGAGCACACGGGGCTGGTGCTGGGCTCCACTGAGCAGCACCCATCATTCAGCCAGGGCTGCAGCACAGGGTGCCAGCCTGGCCCTTCTGAGCCCAGGAAATGTGGCGCTGAGTGGTCCCTGCAGAGACAACCTGGGACTGAAATCTTGGCCTGGTGGCTGCAGTGAATAGTTTATACAGCTCTCCCTCCCTTCCCTGCTGGATCTCAGCAGCAGTCTCCAGCCAACATAATTCTTTGTGAGTTACTTTCGTTAGCAAAACCTTTCACCCTATGAAGATGTTCTACTTAATTAGTAAAAGTTCAATTTTTTTGTCACCGACAGAGCTCCATACATCAACATGTCTGGAGAGTCATTAGCTGGAAAATTAATCAGGGTGGGTAACAGCTGAATAGAGTCAGAGCCCTTTATGTTCCTTCCCACATCTCTGCCTCCAACTTGAGAGCTTTTTCAAGAAGGGGTATCCAAAAAACATCTCCAAATATCCAAGAGACCCATTGCTAGGGAGCAGTGGAGTCAAGGCTGTCCCTGAGCCTGGATGAGAAACCCGGATCAACTGTGATCCACCTTGCTCAGACCAGTGAGGAGCTCCAGCTGAGGATCTGACATGATGATGCAAGGCTGAGGTTTTCCTCCCAGCTGCCTTTGGAAACAGATGAAACCATGCTTTTGCTCCCATGCATTGCCCTGTGCACCCACTGTGCAGGATTGCTGCCAGCAGAGCTTGATACAACCACCACAGCCCAGCCTTGGCTTCCCTCCCCACTGTGCATTTATTTTTGCTTAGGAAAGCCCTGCTTCAGGTGTCTCCTGCAATTCCCTACAATATCATCTTTTTCCCAGTGGGTTGACAGCCTCAAGGAGTCCAACCAACCAATGGCTCAGCACAGATTTGCATGTCAGCTTCTTCTTGGTTTGTTTAATCCTTTTACCAGTTTATTCCCTGGCTATGCAGCCTGGGCTTTTCTTCTGGCAGCTGGAGCCCATCCATAACTGCATGCAGGTGGGGAATGTTGCATCAAGCTGTGCTGAGAGCGTTGGGTGCTTTGCAGGAATCTTGGGGTGGGTACATTGGTCTGAGAGACTCTAAGAATAATAAAATCTGGTGTTCCTATCTGCTGAGTACAGGACACGCTTCAGTCACACATCACTTTTTTCCTGCTCTGACTCCTCTTAAAATTAACAGGGAAGTGTTGGTAGCAAGTTGTGGTGATATCCTTTATTTACTTTCTGTTGTTGTTATTATTGTTGTTGTTATTATTATTATTGTCATCATCATCATCATCATCATCATTGTTAGAAGGGCAAGCATAGTAGCTGTCTTTACAGTTTGGTAGAAAAGAGAAATAATTATGGATAATGCAAGTGACTACAATTTTGCTTAAAATTTTGCATAACTGATCGCCAGACCTTGTTAAAATTGAACTCCTCATGCTACATGTAATACTCCTAGAGAACAAGACCAGACAGCAGGGGAGGAAGGAAATATTTTGCCTGCACAAAACTATACCTTCCCACTTTGCAATTTCCCTCCTCAGAAAGTGTCTGAGGGGGGAAATTACAGTCCTGGGAATGACTTCCTTGGCTCTGCTCTGCCTCCAGGGCTTGCCAGTTCTTTGTTGCCTCTGCTGATGCTCATAACAAAACTGTGACATTCTGGAACCTTCTTTGGCTAGCAAGTGGCTCAGGGCCGCCAGCTCCGTCCTCACACTCCTGTCGAGCGTGGTTAACTGAGTGTCTTCCCAAATGGAAAGTGATTTCCCTGCCACATCCCTGCTGGGGACGAGTCACACCCAGACGGAATCGCAAGCACCAAGGCCTTGTCCCCAAGAATGAGGCATGAGCTGTGTCTGCCTCGGCAAAAAATTCTGTCCTTGGTGTCTGATTGATTTATAAAGCTTGTTTTCAGTGTGTTTGTGGAGGGATAAAGGAGACAAGAACAGAGCCTCCTGCCTCAAAACTCCTTGAACCTGGCAGCGGAGCATCCTTTAGGAGCAGCGTGTCTGCAAAGCTGCTCGTGTGCTTTCCTGGGCAAAACAAGGGGGTAAAACAAACGCTGAGTGTTCACCCAAACCAACAGAGATTATTCATTTCCCTGCCTCCCCAGTCACTCCTTCTGAAAACAGAAGGGAAGCAGAATCTCTCTTTGGCTCAGTTGAAAATTTTTGTTTTCCATTAAGCATAAAGTTCTTTTCATCCTTGGGAATCCTTAAGCTGAAGACAAATACAATTTGGATAACAGAAAAGCCCTGTTTTCTTTTGAAAATACTCTTCATTTCTAAAATGCTAAAATGGGATATTATCTTTCTTATTTGCTCTTGTTTCCAGACTAGCTTTTTGAGGGAGTCAAAACAAATCTGTGAAAATCTTCCTGCACCCTGAAATTACTTTTACAGCAAACAAAAAATTGACCTCTAACATTATACCCAGCTACAGTTACAAAGATTTGTTTCAGGCTTTTCCTAGGCATGTCTCCCTCTTCAGCTTTTATTTGCAAGGACAGAAAAGCTCAGTTTCCAAATGATGTAGACTTCCAGGCCACACATGGTCTGGAGTGTGGGAGAGCTGCTGGAATTCTGGTAATCTCACATATACAGGCAGAAAATGCCCCAATCCCCCATCAAGATCCCATCTTTAAAGCACTTAACCATGGACCATTAGCGCTTTAAATGTGGTGCAGATCATCAGGGCTGATTCAGACAGAAGAATGAAATGGTATTGATTCAGGATTATGGCCAGGTAAAGACACCATCATGCTGTTTGTTTTGTGCTTGATGTTCATTAAATGAACTAATTTATGGATAGGATTAGTGTGATCTATTGAGCAGAGGTCTGGAATGGAAAGCAGTGCCCTGGAACTGCATGAACTGGAGATTGGATTAGGATTCAGAGGAAGAAAAGGAAATAGAGGTACTCTATGTACATTGGCCTGAATTCTGCTGTAGTGAGGAAAAGATGGATTCTCATGAGCATAAATACACAACCTCAAGCTGCCAGTTTGCCATTGGAGGGATCAGGAGAGGGTTCAGGTACAGAGCTGTAAATTACTTCCCCCTGCATCCATAAATTAGCCCCAAATATCCCCAGTGTTCCTGTTTCTCTCCTCTAAAACACCAATTAAAACAGCGTTCCCCCAAAGTGTCCTGTTGCCATTTTGCACTTTGGGTAGTCACTAATTTTCTCCCCTCCCCTGTGAACCCAAATTTTGCAATTGGTTTGATATTTACCTGGGGAGCTGATGAGAACATTTTTTAAAATTACTGCATCTCATTGGGGGAAAAAAAAAAAAAAAAAAAAAAGTGAGTTTTGCTTTAAAGTATCCACAAGATACAGTAAATTGATTTCCAGATTCTCTTCCCTTTTCCCACCCTCTGACAGTCAGCACCACTCCTGGGCAGGGGAATCCTGCAGTGTAGCTGTGAGTAGATCCTGACAGCCTAAGAGACAGTGGTCCCTGAGGGCTCAAAAAGCAGCCTGTGCCTCAGGAGACACATTTCAGCCCCCCTTGTGATGGCAGCCTCTGCTGATCCTGCCTTTCCTTTGCCCATCACACCTGCTCTGTGCTGAGTAACCATTTCAGCACAGGGACCATCCCTGAGGTCACAGTGCTCCAAAGCAGCCTTGATCTCATCAGAGGTACAAAGTGCTGGGATAACACCTGTGAGGAAAGCAAAGGCTCTCCATCCCCTTCCTCTTGTCTGAAGCTGAGAGAGGAGTAAGCTGGTGTCCTCAAGAGGCTTGGAAAACAAATCACTTCTGTTTGTTAAGTGCTGAACTTCACACGCTACAAGACAGGCAGGCAACCTGCTCAGCTAATTAAGACACAGGGTAGGAAGCAAAATGGGTGAAACTTCCAGAGGAAGGCTGGAATAACTCACTAGTTATTAAACTCTGTTAAGCCAAAGAAATGCCAGCCAAGAACTCTTTTGCTCCATCTCAGAGCCCAGCATCATGCAGATATCTCAGAGAGGGGAATCAGGTTTTCCCAAGTGTTTTACATCTTCACTGCAGCATCTGCCCCAGGCACAGAGCACCCAGGCAATTTGATCCAATTTGTTAGCAAGAGATATCAGACTTCTCCGTGGTGTCTTTAGTCTCCCAAGTTCCAGGAGGAAAAACCTCCGAGTGCAATTCTGGAGCAAAAATGGCTCCAAGGCACCCAGGTTAGATGAATGCACTTTAAAAGCATCTGTTAACTCTGTATTTCTTTTCAGCTGTAAAAATTACTTCATATGCTGTCTGCAATCCCCATTTATAGGACTTCAGTACTTTGGTGGATGGATGGAAGGAAGGCAGCCTGGAGCATGCAGGGGGGGTACTGCAGAGCACTGTGCACAGCACATTTTGTAGTAATCACTCGCTTTCTTCTCAGCCTCTTCCCTACAGGAGGATTTGCTTCTGCTGCACTGGCCACAGAAGGCTTTGCAAGCTCACATTTGCCTGGTGGGCTCCCATGCCAGCTTTAGTTTTCCAGCTGGCTCTGCCTGTTTTGTGGTGGGAGGGCTCCCAGGGAGCAGGGCAGCCCGGCTGGGCAGCAGCTTTCCATCTGAGAGGCACAGAGAGGCACAGAGGGGAGCAGGATGTTGCTGGTGGTGTGGAGCTGTGACCCTTGAGGGATGAATGTGGCACACACAGCCCACGGGGAGATGTGAAAAAGCAAATCCACGATCCCAGGGTGAACTGCTGCCACAGCTCTCCCAGGCCTCCTGTCCTTCCACACAAATATTTCACTGCCTCCCAGCCACCAAGGCTCAGTGGGCACTCACCCCTTCCTGCTACAAATATCTTCAATTGTCTGATCCTGGTTCCCCATCCCACCAAAAACACTTCAAAAGGCTCAACTGCTCTTTTTCCTTTACTACTGTCACTCCTTTTTCCATTCCTCCTCATCACACAAAACAAGAAGTAAATAAATGAACCCCAACTTAATTTTACATGCACATACGAGCAGCACAAAGGAGCATGAACACAATCAGCAAAAAGCACTCACTCCAGCAGTCTTTCCCTTCATGGCATGTGGTGTTGGAACAGCCACTGTCAAATGATGCTCTGGGACGGGGCTACATCCATCTCTCCTTCCCTCCATCCTCCTCTAAACCCTGGCCACCTCCTTCCATGGCTCTCCCTGGCATCCCAGGGCTGGTTCCCTCTTCCTGCCTCTCCCTGGGCTCCCCCTGCACCCTCAGCTCAGGATGCTGGGGATGGAAGGGGCTCCTCTGGCCAGCTGGTGGCTGGAGGGACTGGTGGGGCTGAACTGTTGCCACTGGAGCTGGCAGCAGGTTCTTCCTGATGAAGGCTGCACTGCCTAATTCAGGGCTTTGTGGTTTGAGACAGAATCCAAATTGTTTCCAATTAGGAGATTGCAGTGACAGCTGCTCTGAACAGGGCCTTCTCTCACAGCTGAGAACCTGCTCCACGTTCAGCTGGGGCTGGATACCTGTGCTTCCAGCATGGAGAGCTCAGCCTGGGCTTCATTATCACATCTTTTTCCTCCACCTCTTGTTAAACCATTCCTCTCTCCCACACAACACCACTTCTCATGAGGAATTTGGCAGTAGAAACGTCCTTATCTCTCCCTCACCAAAATCCATCCATTTTCTCCTTTCTATATGCAGAATTTAATTTTCCTGTTGTGCTGTCCAGCTCCCCCTCTTCCCAGTTCCCCCATTACTTCTGCCTGCCCTGAGATGTATGGGCCCTGTCAGGCAGTTTGGGCCTGACCCAGGCAGCCAAAATCAGAAGAAAACCTGGTTTTATTTTGCCTGGGGAGAATTCATCACAGAAAGTGTCTCATTTAGGGAAATTAAGGATGAAGGAAAGGGAGAGCTGGAAATTTATTCTGGTTTGGTGTTAAAAATATATACTGCTGTGTTAAAGGCTGGTATTTTCTTCCCATTTTTCTTTCACTTTTGTCTGACCATATCACACAGTCCAGAGGCAGAATTTGGGAGAAAGGGGCATTGAGCCCCTTGCTGGCTGGAAAATTTTGCCTGTGGTAGAGAGTGAAAAGGATAAGGGGCTGTTGAACCAGAAGACACTTCTCTCCCCATTCTGTGCCATAACTACTCATCAGAGGCAAATCTAATCCTAAAAATACAAACTAGACAAATCCTTTGGAAGGAGGATGGGGAATATGCGGGTGCTGGCTTTAGTTATGATTCAGTTAAATCCTTGTTTGTTTGGAGACTGAGCCTCTTGAATCACAGCAGGGCTGAGCAAACCCAGAGCAGGCCTTCAGCTGTGCAGAGCCCTGGAGAGCCTGCCCCAGAGCTGCTGCCTGCCCTGCCCAAGCACAGGAACAGGGGTTTTCCTGCTCTCCCTTTTCTATCTCCCAGTCCCAGTGAAAGCTTTGTGGTTTCCTCAGGGACAATTCCAGGTTTTTTCTCTTACAGGGGAAGTCACTTGCCTGCCCCACACCCATCCCACCTTTGCACCGTGGGCACCTCGGAGCTGTAGGGCAGGTTTGAGATCAGAATTCCTTTCTCTGCTGCAGAATCCCCACATTTGGAGGGAAACCAGGATCTCTGTCAAGAATCTCTTGGCCTGGGGGACACCACCCACTCTGAGAAGGTGACACCAAGGGGAGGCCAGGTCCTGCCTTGACACAGGTGATGCAAACAGCTGTGCTGGGCTGGGAACAAACCCCTGCTGGTGTCAAATCCACTGCTACCTCCAAGAATTTTGACAGCAGCTTTTGGCACGTGATGTTTTTCTTGATCCCTTCATGGCTGTGCTCTTAATAGTGCTTTTCATTTTCCCTGGGATCCAAGAGGGAAAATTTTAGTCCAGGAGATTTTTCAGTGGTATTGGGATGAGTGCTGTCTATTAATTCATGTGGAGCTCTTAGGTGCTCCAGAAGATAAGTGCCTTGTAAATACAAATAAATAGATCAGATTAGACCTTGACAGTGGTTCATGCAAAAGGCATTTTTATGTGCAAAAAATAATAACATTGTAGAGAAATAGCTGTTATTCGAAACCTTGGGCTAGAGCTTCCATAATTGATATTGTTGGAGGAAAGACAAAGCTAATGGAGAAGAGCTGCTGTGATTGCCCTTTCGTCATTGACTAATTCTTCCAGCAACCAAAGTGACATTACCCAGCTCCCATTTAGACCTCCAAGCAAGTGGTCACATTTTTCAAGAGAGCACAGCTCAGTGAGCACTGAATCCTTTCACAACTCTCCTTGCCAGTGCTGTAATTGCAGGGATGAGGGAGGGGGAGCGATTTTGAAAACCTGCCCTCTCCTTTACATCCAGACTGCTTGGAAACTTCAGCCACAGCGTGGCTCAGAGAGAGGCATGAAAAATGTCACTGCCCAAGAACCCAGACTTACCCATGGCCCTGATGGATATCTCACCCTCAGAGATTTCAAAGGCAGTGAAAGGAGAAGATTTTGGGTTCCTGTGACTATCAGCTCAACAAATGTTGACCAAAACTTGAGTTTAACCCATCCAGGCCCAAGCTCCCAGCACATGCGAGGTTCCTCCATTGCTGTAGGTTCATACCCTTCAAAGCTATAAATGAAGGCAGACCTGGATTTCAATTTATCCACACAAAAATAAAATTAAAAAAAAAAAAGGCAGAAATAAACACCTGAGTGATCTTGGGAATCCTGAAACAAACAGCAGTTTTTTTGCCTCCAACAAGTTACAATGAATACCAGCATTGCTGCCTCAGCCCTATCATATTAGGTACAAAACACTAGTGCTTAAAAGCCAGGCATAAATAATTAATAGCATCATACATCTTTTATTCCCTACATAAAGCATGTAAAGGGTGAAATCCTGACCCATCCAAAGACAACATCAAAGTTCTTCTTGACTTTAGATAAACTTGTGTTTCACCTTAATTGTTTTTCAAACACAGTGAAACGTGTCATAAGATTCCTCCACGATCTTAATTCTGACCCAAGAGAGATAATTTTCTATCATCACGTCTTGATTTTAAACAGAAAATAAACCCTTTGTAAAAAAATGTGAAACACACCTCCTACCAAATGAATGTTGATTTGAAGACAAACAATATTATGGAAATCCTTTTTTTTTAGTGTAAAATTGGGCACATCTTCACTTACTGCAAATTCAGTATCACTTAACAGTAATGCTATTAGAAATACTTCAGCTAACTAATGGTATTTACCACTTAAGAATATTCTTTATAATAAAATGTTTGTACACCTTATCCAATGGAATAAAAATGCCACATAAAAGAGGAAAAAAAAACAATTCACAGGTTAAGCATGAGGTTGTTTTGTCAAAATAAAAAGTACACTTCTTTGTACTCTGCTTAAAAACATATATTTATTATGTGGGTAGCATAGGGCTTCAGGAGTCCTTAATCATTCATTTCCCTGTTTTTAAGTGTGAGGGCTTTGCAAACGATGTGATAAGTAAATACATTGTTGTCACTTAGCAACCTTAACTTGTGTCTGAAATGAGTTGTTTGTTTCTATAATAAATTAGACACTCGGATACCATGGAGATGAGCAGAGACCTTGTCTGCTTTGCCAGAGCCCGTCCTGGAAAATGGGATATTGCTTGGAGGGATGAGGTCCTCACGAAGGAGCAGCTCTTCATCCCTGCCCACAGCACAGAAAGGTGGGCACTGGCTGAGACTGTGCTGCTCTGAGGACAAGACTCATTCTCCTTTCAGGCAGAAAACCTGGAATTTTGGCCTTAGCGATGGTCAACTCTCCAGTGTCCAGGACGTGGTGGGTTTGCAGGCAGCGCTCAAATGCTTTTGTTGTTATCATCAGCCTCCAGTGAGAAACTTCACTCTTCACTCGAAGCTCCACGCTTGGAAAACAGCAACTTTTCATCCCCAGGCAGCTCTGCTAGAGCCACCCTGGGCCTCTTCTTGGCCTCTAATTGCTCCTTTGTGCCCCTCTTCTGCTGTAACACAGCTCTAGGGCCAGCTCAAGCAGCTGCAGGAAGATTGCTGGCCTCTGGGAAGCCCGTGATAAAGAACCTCCACTATGGCTCCTGCAGGTGGGAACTGGTGCCACACCTTGAGGGCTGTGTCTGGAGAAGAAAAGACAAATAGCATGGCTCAGATAGAATTCCCTCCCTCAAATCAAAGCTTTTGGTACCTGGGAGTAAATTAAAGCACAAGGGTTAATAACAAATGTCAAAACTGATTTTAAACAACTCTGTTCTCTTCTAAAACTGTATTTAATTGCACAAGACTCTAGTAAATCCCTGGACACTGTTCATCTGCTAAAACTCACCAATTTTTCCAAATCTTCTCCTCCCTCACTCCTTTCCTGTATTTCCTGACTTCCACACAATCTGCTTGTATGGCTGTTACAGCTTCTTGAGTTTAAATTAATCTTTTAAAAGAAGGATGAACCACACAAACTTTCTTTTGGTTTTAGAAATCACATCCATATTCATAACCCACTAATCATGTTTGATAAATCAGAATTCATTGTGAAACACTCTAACCCTTCATGTTGCTTCACTTTTTAATCTCACAGGGGAAGCAATCATCGCTGCCAGGGGGCTGGGCTGGGCTGTCTCGGGTGTCTGCTTGAGTCAGCTCCCTTGTTTGTTCAATGCAGCTCGTGCTCCTGGATCTAAGCTATCATCTAAAAAACGTAATTAAGTCTTCAGCACTTGAGGAGAAAGAGGAATCTTCACAGTGTGAATCAAACAGCATCTTCTCAGTGATGCTGGCCTGAGCCTGCAGCTCAGCTGTGAGAGCAGCTCAGAGCTTTCTCCTCATTCCAGTGGTGTAACCACACTGAAACCTTGAGATGCTTTGCTGCCAGGTCAGCCATGGGAAGAATTGCACCTGCAGTCAAGGAACAAACAGAGGGATGTTTGTAGGGATCAGCAGGGTCTGTTATTATGCAGTCTTAACTGGTTTGACCAGGTGCAGTGTGTGGATAAGAGCAAGAAGGTGGCATTTCTGTCCTTCACATCATTTGGACAGGAATGTGCATGTTTGTGTGTTTTCTAACTGTTTGCAAAATGGGATTTTTTTGGCAACACCTAGATAAGTGCAAGATTAGCTACATCACCTTGTTTTTCTACCCTTATCAGTCCATTAATCCTGATCTTTCCTTTAGAGGAGGAGTCTTCACATGAGTCCAGTTCCTCTGATCTATTCCGTCTGCTTCTCCTGCTGCCAGCTCCAAGATGATCCCTTCTTCCCCACAGGCTGAGGCAGGAGAGAAGCAGCCCACAGTGGGGGAAGGACAGTGACAAAGTGAAGTACTCTGGCCCACAAACGTCCTCCTGGGGGTGATGTCAAGGTTCTGGCTCTGCTCCATACACTGGAACTGCTCTGCTTTCCCACAGTCCCAAGTTTTGGGCTCCCCTGCTTTCCCAAAGAAATATAGCTTTTATTTGCTGAAGCAGATTCTAAGCCTGCCACACTTAATAATTCAGTGATGAACTTTCGAGCTGTGTGCAGGTTGAAAAATAACTTGCTTTAGTAAGTACAAAATCTCCATTTCTGCTGCCTTTGCTTCTCCTTCCCTCCTCCTCTTGCCCGTGGCCCCAGCAGCCCCTGCAATCCAAACACTCCCCGTGATTATATTTTGGAGCAAAAATGAAAGGCAGGAGGGGGAGAAGAAATTCATTTCCTCTCTGTGGGATGTTTATTGTTTTTCCTGCTCTCAACCATCCAAGGTCTCTGTCGTTTTACGTGATATTTTATAATGGGAACAGTTCTTGTGGGTACCAATGAGTTCATCTGCAGAGAACGTGGAGCCTGGAGATTTAAATTTATACCTCCCTGCCACGGCTGTAATTGGGACTCCCGGGAGAGGAAACCCTGACAAGAGACACAAATAACCCCTGCCAGACCCCTCTCAAGCCCTGTAGCAGCAGGAACCCCAGGAGGACTTCCATGATCAAATTACCCTTAAACAAATGCTCCAGCCTCCAGTAACTAAGGATGTCACTGCTGAAGGTCAACAAGGTGTGTGTGTGTAACTTGATTATTGGGTTTAGTTCCCATTGCCTCCTACCAGTCAAACAACTGGAGCTGCAACACTGGCAAAAGAGAACTAGAAGAAGCTGCAAAACTAATTAAAACTCGTTACTCCAATTGTCTAGGAATACATTTATTTAGGCCTTCCCTACCCCTCTAGCTATGCGGGCATAATTACACCAGCACTGTTTCCCTGAATATAAATGAAATAAAATAAAGTACACACGTTTTCTCTCCTGTGAACTGAAATTTGGCAATGTCTGTGACATTCATTTGGAGAACTGATAAAAACATTTTGAAGATGTCAGCATCTCAGTGGAAAAGAGGAGGTTAAGAAAGATTGATAGGCAGATAGATATGGATATGCAGATATATCCATACATATAGATGTATAAAAATGATTTACAGTTTGCTTCTTTTCTCCCACCCTTTTGCAGTAAGCTCTTTAGGGAAACTACGTATTATAGAAATAGATGCAATTTCCATGGAGGAAAAATAATTAATACTGATGTGTCAGCTGCCAGGGCATGTATTTCAGGTGCTGCACTGCTTTAACTGTTGGTTAAAAGAAGAAAAGTCCCCAAAACTGAGCCATAAACTGTGCTGGTGCAAAAATTCTGTATTGACTTTGTTCAAAACACAAATAGCTCCTTCTGATAAAAATAGTAAGACAAAAAATTCCAGATGTAATGCAAAAATCATGGGATGAAATTCTCAGACTGGATTATGTAGTACCTTCAAACTTCAAGAATAAACGAGTTCATAATTATTGATTAAGTTATTATTATTATTAGATGTTAATTTATTCTGGATTTCCTCCCAGAATGTGCTGGGTCCAAAATATAAACTTATTTAGTTAGCACAGAGCTTTTTTTGTAAGCCCAAGGCCTGGGGAGAATCTGTAAGTTCCACGGCAGCTTGATGGGACTCAGGAACTTCAGGAAGATTTTCTCAGGAAAAATCAGTCACGGTGCCAGAGGGCTGCTTTGCTCCTTGCCCGCTGTTTGTATTACAGTCATTAACTGGGGCTCCTAATGTTAAATATTTGATGATCTTTAACAAGAGAGCCCTGTTGACAGCCCATCCCTGGGGATTTGTTGCACTGGGTGCTGTGTCCTGGCCCTGGCTGGCCTTGTCTCGTTCCAGTCGTGCTCCTGTTGGTGAGCTGGGCTCCTCCCCACTGCCAGAGGAGCAGCTCAGCCACGGGCTGGCCTTCCCTGGCATTCCCTGGCATTCCCAGGAACTGCAAACATGCCGCTCAGGGCTCACCTCCCTGCAGCTGCTCCTGTGAAGGACAAAGCCCAGGGATTTTTTCCTGGATGACATGCCAGGGGATGGGGGGAAGATCTCCAGCCCTCACCTGTGGAGGCAGTGACGCCTGGGGAAGCTGGCCTTGGTGAGAACGCTCTCCTGTGGCAGCCCCTGGGCCTCAGGGGCATTCACGTCCCCATAGGAACAAGCCTGAGGACACTGCTCGCCCTTAGGGTGACAAAATGCGTTCCTCCCATAAGGCTTTGCAGTTACCATGCTAATTGCTTGTACTCCATTGGCTCTTTCCCTCCTTTCTGCTTTTTACCCCAGCTGATTGGTCTGTTTTCATTCCTCTCCCTGATTGGTCCATTTCTCAGCACCTAACCTGATTGGCCAGGTTGTGTAACCCCGCCCCCTGCCTCCCCTGTATATAAGGCCCTGTTCTTGCTGGCTCTCTGCTCTCCTGGCCCTGCATCCCCCTGAGGACAGGAGCTCCTGAAGAACCCCAGCAGAAGGTTCCTCTTGTTCCTCCACATCACCCAAGCAGGATTGTCCTTCACAGAGAGCTGAGTCACTCCAGCACCTTGGACATGCCTGTGCCTAAGGACGTCCTTTTCAGGGCACTTCCAAGGAAGGTCACAGCACCCCCGACCACCCTGCTCCAGCCAGGACACTCATCCATGCAAGGAGATGCCCAAAGACCCTGCTTAGGATCCTGAGCTGTCCAAACTGCTGTTCACAGCCTGCCCAGCCCATCAGCTCACATCCTTCCTGACATGCCCACGTTTTCTCAATATCCCAGTTGCTCAGGGCTGCAGGCCATTCTGTGCTGGTGGTAAAAATTACAATCACAGAATCGGACTTTTGTGTGTTACCCTCAGCTCACAATCACCAGCAGATTATTTAATTGCATGGGAAAATGTTCTCTTTAATCTTTTAGAATTAGTCATCTCTTCCTCAGTCATCTCTCTATATTTTTGGTTAGATAGACTGAAAATCTTAATATATCAGTGACATTTATAGCACATGTTAATATTATAAAACGTCAGAGCTCTATTTGGAGAAATGAATACTGATGTGATGGCAGTGTTTTATTATGTCAATGACTTTTATTATAAATATGATAAAACAGTGTCATTTCTTTTTCCCCAAATAAAAAATAAAACCACCGAATAATTTATCCCAAGGTTACCGCTGTGCTACCTGGTTAATTTATTCAATAGCAGTGCTAAAAAAAATACAACCTGCAATGGATTTTCACGTTGTGTGGTCATTTGATGGATGTTACCATTGACCTGAAGGTTTGTTTAGGATTAGAGCATGACAACATGCGCAGGAACAGGCCTCACACGGCAGCTTCCTGGGGACACAAAGCCAGCAGGTGAAACCTACTTTTAAGGGGATAATTAATCATTTCCAGAGAGTGAAATGTGGCTGGATGTCACAGAATCTCTGCTGCTCTCTCCAGGACTGCAGAAACTGCCAGCCTCAATCCCACCTGCCCTATCTGCAGATGAGGCTCTTGAGGGGGTTCCCTGCTCAAGGCTCCCCTGGCCCTCAGGTTCATTCCCAGAGACTCAGGAGCTCTGGGTGGTGTTTTGGATGAGCCCATTTTATGGGCTGTGATCCCATCTTGCAAAATAATCTTTATTACTACAGCGAGTATTTACTGTGGTATGTTGAACTTTTCAAAACCGGTAGTAGCATTTCCAGCCCCAAAAAATGGCAAATTCACAAAAAAAAAAAAAAAAAAAAAAAAAAAAAAAAAAAAAAAAAAAAAAAAAAAAAAAATTCAATATGAGTAAAATGGTATTTTATGCAAAAAGATTAGTAAATACGGAGGGTTTATATGAATTTCTGCTCTGTCTCTGTTTAAATTGCCTTACTTACCCTTGAAAATTGCAGGCCTGTAAGAATCATCTTTAATAGCAATAAAATATTAATATTTAAAAGACAGAATGGGAAAGCTTGATCTGATTCACTCAAAGTAACATGACTCCAAGTGCTGGGATTTTTCAGAATAACAAGGAATATCATGGAATTCTCTCCAAAGTTGGAAGGAACCTCAATAATGAAGAGGCACATCCATGGTCTCTGAGTTGCACTGTGAGGGATTTGTTCCCTGGGGAGAAGCACAGGGAGGATGGAGATTGCAGTGTTGAGATGCTGTTGCTATGGTTAGTGGTGTGCAAGGCTTCAGGATTTATATTTCTTTTAATTTAAACTTTTCCCCCCTCCTCCCCCTCCCCTTCTGTCCCTGTGCAAAGGGAAGCCCAAGATTGCAGTCCTTGTAAGAAAGACATCTGTTTTGGCTGGTGGCTGGGAGGAGGTCAGGGAGAGGCTCTTGAGGATGCCTGTCATGCAGTAGTAGATAATAAATCCAGAGGGAAATTTAATTAGTGGGTGTTTTTAATGGCAGGCATCTCAGATGTCTGGTGAGACACCCAGTCTGGTTTTCCAGAGCTTTCTGGCTCTGAGACCTGGCAGAGTCAGTGCTGAGAGGAGGTGGGCAGAGGGGTCTGTGGTGGGCAGTCAGTGAAAGGCTGAGGGGCCAAAGGGGCAGCCTCTTGAGAGAGCACCGAACTGAACAGCAGCACTGGGCAGGGAAGCTCCTTCAGCTGCTCCTTGAATGAAAAATATCCCCAAACTGTCTCTGCCCAGCTCAGTAATGGCATGCTTTGTGGGAAGAGAAATTCCTGCTGGTGTCCAGTCCAGAGAGCTCCCCGAGGGGCAGGTGTGGAGTGACCATCCCTTGGGACAGTGCCAGAGGGACAGGGTGAGCTGTGTCCTGTGTCCTGGCTGTGCAGGACCCTGGGACAGTGCCAGAGGGACAGGGTGGCTGTGTCCTGTGTCCTGACTGTGCAGGACCCTGGGACAGTGCCAGAGGGACAGGGTGAGCTGTGTCTTGGCTGTGCAGGACTCTCAGGACAGTGCCAGAGGGACAGGGTGGCTGTGTCCTGTGTCCTGGCTGTGCAGGGCCCTGGGACAGTGCCAGAGGGACAGGGTGAGCTGTGTCCTGTGTCCTGGCTGTGCAGGACCCTGGGACAGTGCCAGAGGG
>VZUI01095316.1:0-79929 GCA_013401135.1 Cettia cetti
CGGGGGCGGCCTGCGGCCAGCTGCCAGCGCTGCCCCGGGGCCCGCGGCGGCGTCTCCGCGCCCGGAGCTCGTTGAGCATCCGGAGAGCTCCGTCGGCGTGAGCGCTTCCTGCCCTCGGGCGCCTGTGCGTCGCCTCCGGGGCTCAAAGTCCGACGGGCGGAGGGTGGCCCGATCCCACGCGGGGCCGGGCAGGGCGCTGGGAGCGGGGAGGTGCGGGCGGAACAGTCCGCGGCAGCAGCCGAGAACAAAGCCGAGAGCTGCTCTGGCTGAGCCGCAGTCCCTGCGAGCGAGCGCGGCGAGTCGCGGGGCAGCCCGGCCGAGCATCTGCTCCGAGCGTGCCGCTGGTGGCACGGGGGGGGGACACACCTGTCCCCGCAGCTGCCCGAGCAAAACACCGATTTGTTCAGCTGAACCCCATTGTTTCTTGGCGCCGCTAGCACGGAGACGCGTGTAGTTTAATGTATTTAAAATAATCGTAGCAGTACATAAGAGACTTAGAAAACCTTAAAAGCGGTTTTGGTTTTTTTAGCTACAACAAGACTTGTGGTTAAAAACACTTTCATACTGAGGCAGTGTCTCAGGCAATGACTACTTTTGTTGGGTTTGTTGTTTTGATGGGGGTTTCTGTTTTGGGTGTGGGTTTTTTTTGTTTTTTGGGGGTTTTTTTAGCTATTTTTAAAACTCTTAGCTTTCTCAGGGGCTTAGTGGAAATGTTTAACTTTTGAGATTTACTGCTTTGGAAATATTTAATATAGGCTACTAGTTTCCAATGTGGTAACAAAGATTTCTGTAGTTCCCCTTTTATGCAGTTAGCATAGTGTGGATATAGAAAACTATGCTAACTGCGCAAAAGGGGAACTATAGAAATCTGAGAAGTCACTGATGAAAATACCTGAAAAATTTCAGATTAACTTCTCAGAATATTGCATATCAAACTTTCTCCTGTACTTTTAAGAGGTTTTTTTGGGGAGTCTTTGGCCTCAGGGGTTTTATATAGTAATTATTCCCATTGTTAATGCAGCCATATTAACATAGCATGTGAACATTTGAAAATGCCCTTTTTTCACAGCAGCTGCTGTAGAGTTGGAAACTGCTGTCATCCTCATTTTAGAGGTTGCAGGATCTGAGACAGTGAGAAACTAATAATAGAAAGGCTAGCGGGAAGTTTTATCTAAGAAAGGTTTGAATACAGATGTTTCCAATCCCAGGCAAGTCCCCAAACTTAAATAGTTAAATAGTTCTTCCATTCTTACCATGTACCTTTCCTAAATATTTTTCAGATTTTATCATAATATCTTATTGGTCTGAGGCTTTTTTTTCAAGGTGAGGGAAAAAGGAGAAAGAACTTAGGAATTGTAAGAATTTGGTGTTACAGTTTACATAACTGAGATTTGGTTATGTTTCAAGTACAACCCTTCTTATTCATAATATAAAAATAGAGTTTGTTATCCTTTCCCTTGCTATAGTGCAAATAGTTTGACATTGTGTCGTGTTTATCAACAATACTGATGAAAAAAGTAATCAAAAATTCCTAAACTTTTCTTGGTTAAAGGAACTTAAGATTTTAAGGACAAATTGATTCTTTAATTCTGCCAAGCCTAATAATTTTGAGAAGTAGGCTGTATACTTTTCAAAATAAAATAAAATCAGTGTAGATGAAGGTACCTGGATCTTAAATTTAAAATAGAAAGTTTCAAGGTCTTTTGGGATAATTGCTCCCACTAGGTAAAGTAGCTCCTAATTTGGAGATAATTTGGTCAAATTGTGTAAAATCCTTCTATAAATGCTTTTGCAAAGTTACTAGGAGACTGATGTATAGGCTAGAGCAAGTTCAAGGGGAGTGCCACTCTCCTGTCTGATGAATCCTTTTAGGCCAAGCACGAGTGCCACAGATTCACACTAACTCTGTCATCAGCACTCTAAAGTTTACAACTGCTTGCAGTTGTGAATTTTAACTACTTTTTAAGTTGTAAGTTTTCTTGCTTTGCTCCTGGTAGACTAAACGGTGTAGGAACCTGCCCTGAAGCATGTTCTGAATATCAGAATTCTGGGGGTGGTGGAAGGAGAGAGGGACACAGTAAGTTAGAGTCTGTATGTGGCAGTTTCTGAAGTAGTACCCAGCTGGAGATGCCCTAAGAGGCAAGTGTGGTTACTGAGCGCAGCCGCTGTCTTGTAGCACAGCTCTTTACAAGAGTTTAAAAAACATGATGTGAAATCACAAGAGAAAAGGGAAGAAAAAGAAATGCCTTAGTGTTCTGGAGGCACAGGTATAATTTATGTAGGGATCAATACAGCAGCTAATCTACCTTCTCTTCTTAACACCCTCATTAATTCATGTGTTCCCTGCACTCGAGCTTTAATATCATCACAGTTTTGTGTTGCTGCCCTGTTGTCTCCAAGCTCTTTTTAAGACTTGTGATGATTCACTGTGTTCTCTACAATTATTTTGGAAATACGAGCAGCGTACATGACAATATATAAATAAACTTAATAATATGGAAGATGGTTAGTTAGAAGCATATAATTTCAGAAGAGTTGCTTGACCAAGATTGGTATCTTTCTACCATTTAGCCTTTGACTACATGACTACACTGTGTCTAAATACAGACTAAATTATGCAGTATGAAAGTGCTACATTTCTTGTTTAGTAGGTAGCTATTACAGTGAAGCAGTTGTCTTTAAACTGTAAAAACACAGGGCTACTTATTTTCAGAGCATTTATTACTGTCTTGAATTTAGGTATATAAATAAAAAATGGTTGGTGTATGTTTTTTCAAGGTTTTCAGACTTTGACATGTACAGAACTAGAGCTCTAGCTAGGTATTGTAGAAGTGTTGAAATGTTTACCTTTCCTTGTTGCATCCAAAATCAGGAGCAGATAGGAAACAGCACAGACTTTGTCCTGTTGTCCAGGAAAATACAGTTTCAGGGAGTAGGGTGAGGTTCTTCTGTTTTCTCATCTCTGTACAGTGATATTTATATATACATACATATATATATGTATGTATTTAAATTCTGTTCTGTCAAAATAAGTATTAATTCAGGAGAATTCTTTTTAATGCTATCATTTGGAAGCTACCAACAATAACAAAACCATCAAATGTTTGTTCAAGTCATGGTGTGTTTTTAAATTCTGAAATACAGTTTATTTGCTACTGTTAGACTTGGTTTAACAGCAAGCATCATAGTTTCAAATTCTCTCTTCAGTGTGATCACATTCCTGTTTCCTGTTCTTAGATAGTTAGGCATATTTGAACTTACATGGATAAGGTTTACCTGTGAATTTTCATGTGTTTCTCTTACTTTCAGCTGTGAATCTTTTTTTCTTAGGGATGCCTTCATCTTCAAATTTTCTGATGAACGTTATTTGTCAGCCTTGTAACATTTCTCCATAAGAGTTAGTCATGAATCATAAACATTGTATGCAAAGCTGGTCAGCTAAATTGTTTTATTATTTCCCTCATGTTGATGGCACAGTCAGGTTTTTCTCAAGTAACGTGAAAAAACTTTTTGTACCAAATTCATAGCAGAGTGTATAATGTGTGTGTATACTTAGAGGTATTTCAGAAGCATTACCTAAGGTTTTATTGTGCCTGGTACTAAAGCATTACAAATGCAGAATGAGATTCTCCTGTCATTTTTCTAGGATTTTGTTTTTCTAAAGTACAAACATGAAGGGGATGACCAAACTAGACCCTGAACTCTGTGCCTTCACTTAAGATGTATGCTTTCTTTTAGCCTTTGTATTTCAGAATTCTCTTCCTTACGTCTTTTCCAAAACAGCTGCCTGAGGAAGCCTAGTGTTCACAACACTGATGTCATTCTGGTGGATTCTAAAGAAAGCTCAGTTTGATAAACAGGGTACTTAGCAGAGGGTGGGCCAGCTTGGCAACAAGGTCTGTCCAGCACCTGGTACTTGCAGTGTTGGCACATCCTTAGTCAAGGTCATTTGTCATCAGTCATTCCCATCTGGCAGTGGGTGTGTGCAGAAATACGAACCACGTCTCTGTAGGCAATGCCACAACTACATTGTGCAAGTAGGATGTGGGGAATAATTGCTCCAGCAGGCATTGCTTCTTTGGAATGTGTTGTCTTCTGGAAGATATGTTATTCAAATAGAGGTGCACAATACATGTTCTTTAGCATACACCTTTTTGCTGGGTTGTTTCCCCCCCTTAAGGTGAGTAAGGTCATCTTACTCCCTGCTTTATCATTGAAGTATTCATAGTTGAGCAGAAGAAGATTTTATTTAGAAATACAGAAGAAACAATAGGAAGACATTCAATAGTCTGATTTAAATATTCAAGTTGACCCAAGTTCAAATTGCTGTGCTTTGATTCAGATTAATGTGATGTGAAGTAACTGTGTGATCATAGTAGAAACTGGTCTGTTGGTTTACAAAGTACTTAAAGATTTAATTTAAAATAAAAGAAGCAAATTTCCTTATACGTGGCTGTACATGGTGAAATCATGATCTTTTGATGTTTCTGTGACTCCTCCACATTTTTGATTTAAATCAATCGATACCTTTTTCTTCCCCCTCCCTCAGGATGTGAATTGTCTGTAATTCTGCTCTATATTCTACTTTCTCTTACTCGAGTGTTTATTAAGCAGTGCATGAATGGTAAAATGCCATGTACCTTCTGATAGAAAGTACTCCTCTTCTCTTGCTTTTTAGGTGAAGGCAAATCTTGAACCTGAAAGCTTAACCTTTCATGTGGGCTCTAACAGCAAATTAGTTTTCAAAGTAACTTAAAGTACACTTTTTTCTTTAAACCTATATCCCAGCTTTTTACTTTTAAGTCATGAGAATATGCTAATATTTTAAATTAATTCTAAATGCCCCTGCATTCGTGGGCCTCAGCTGAATTTTAAGACTAAACCAAATGCTGTGATCGGCAATGTTTTTGTGCATGTGTCTAGGTTGCTTTGAGTTAACACATTTTTGAGGGGGAAGTTTGGTCTGTAGGAGACCTAGCTGGCAGTGATGAATGAAGAAGTCTTGACTGAAGTTCTAAGTGAGTGCTCATAAACTCAGGAAGTGTTCTGTGGGAGTGGCAGACAGCAATGACACACCAAAAATCTTAACACAGAAAAACACACTTCCCCACTGCTGCCTGCATTTTGCACAAAGAAAGCCCATTATTATTGTGCTTACCTTGGTTTCGTTTCTGTGGGCTTTTTTTTTTGTCCTCTTCTCGTTGCTTAATGTGGGACAAATAGTGTGCATCTAATCCAGTGTTTTGCTGATTTATCAGCTTGCTTTTAGGAGGAATGTTAAGATTAAGAGCATTGTGACCCAGAATGACTAATGACTGGCACAGCCAGAGTGCTGAGAAGACTGTCACCTGTTTACTGCGTGCTTTGTTTGGCTTTTTAACTTTTTACTTCTTTTTTGCCATGCCCTTTCATCCACCTTCTCTGAATGGTCAGCTCTGTCTGTAATATGCTAACCATTGACCATGGTGAAAATTTTGTCTGGAAGCTGTTGTGTGCTATTTGGTTGAATAGATTGGATTGAACCAAGTGAAGTTCTTTATTTGACATTGTCTGAGCCCATATTTCAACCTTTTTTTGTTAATATTGATCTTTTACTACTGGTGTAAGCATCTTTTTTTGTGTTGGTTTGTTTTGTTAATGTGGCAATGTTTTCCATGTTTTGGGAAAAACACATAAAGATTAAGGCCTTTATGCTGTGTCAGTGAAATAAATGTCTCAATCGACTTGATAATAGAATAAATGCTGCAAAAGTAGGTGTGGGAAAGGACTATAATTGGTACATATGTGAACCTTCAGAAGAGGCTAGGTTAGTACTGTTTTTATGGGGCAGGTTTTGGTGACTAAACGGCAGAAGAACAGGACTCGTACTGAAGGTCTCTGCTTCACACTGAAAGCTTCCTCCTTCTGGGGAAAAGGAGGAGGGGTGGGACTAAGTAGGTGGTTTGCAATGTGATTAAACAATATTCTGTGTAGCACTAAGTCAAATAGAGTTATTTGGACTGATAGAAATTCTTGAGTTCTATTCAAACACAATAGAATTTGTTGTTATAAATGGTAGGTAATGTTCTGAATTACACATGCTATTTGAGACAGCTTGCATTTTTCCAGCCATCTGCAGTTACTGGATTCAGTAGTGTGTGATTTTGGCTGCCTTAAGATTGGAGTATGCTGTCAGGACAGTGGAGTTGCTTGATGCTTTTATGGTGCTAAGTGGTACTGAGGGATAGAATTGGCTGAGCTGGTATTCCCAGAACAGAAAGTCTTCAGACTTTCACCAAAGCCAAAGATTTACAGATGGAAGGTAGGATCTGTTATTCATTTTTGTTCCTTTGGTGTTTTTTTTCCCCCCCTTCCATTTTTCAGGAATCCATTTTCAGATTTGTAACTCTGGCATCATAAGATAAAAAAAAATACATATAAACCAAAAATATTTACTTTTTTGCATTTTTTTGCCACGTCTGTGAAGAGATTTGCTGAAAAATCAAAACAGTCATGCAACTGTCGGGGGGGAACACTGAATTAGGAGAGCTTATAAGTGGTTTCAAGGTTCATAGAAGTTGTGTGATATATGCTGAAGTATATACTTCAAAGAAATGCTTTCAGTGATACATATTTGGATTTAAAATCTATCTGTACAGTTGGACAGCTTTATTATATAAAAAATGCCTAGTAAGATAGTTACTTCAGTTGCTGCTCCCAGCATACATGCTAATAAGTATGCACTATGTACAACTATTTCCAAAAACGTTATTTAGAGCACTGTCATTTAAATTTTTATCTAAATGTAGTTTCTAAGTTTTATAGCATGTCTTTGAGCAGTAACAAAATAAATTACCATTTTAGTGCAATCTTCATAGATGCAACAAGTTTTCTTTCATATTTTGACATAGGGATCAGTGGCAGAACGAGTAGAAAAATAAGTAAAAGCGATTTTGGGAAAGAAAGATTAAAGAATGTGCTTCCTTTTCGTTATTGTTCCATCTTTGTTCTGTATTTCTTTTTCCTTGGGTAATTGTGTAGGTTAATCATATTGAGATCCCTTAGCAGATCTTGTATCTCTTAGGAAGACCAAATACCTGTTTACTGTCCTGTACTAGATACAGTCTTACATGTGTGTATGTACAATACATATACCATACATCTCAGAGTTTATCTCTGCTGTTGGATGTTTATAACAACATTATGTGACCTCTGCACTTCCCTATTGTGCTTTGAATGTAGTAAATGCAATAAGCATTTCAGCATATGAGCTGAAATTTGTTTGTATTGAAACATTTAAATACAGCCAGATTCCTAAAGGACCTCAGTGTAAAGTTTGAAGGCTGTGTTTCTTTTGAATCATATTAAAAAACTCAGGGAAGATAAAATCACTAAATGAGTATAAATTGCATCAAATACCAAAGCTCCTTAATGGGTAGTCCACAAATTGTCAATACATGTGATAATATGTAAAGACTCTCTTGACTAAACAAATTAAATAGGATAGGAAAAAATAATAAGAGTGAATTAATTAGTGGCAAATGAATTGCACTCAGCACTGTGAAGAGGTCAGGAAAACTTTTCAATAATTTTGCTTTCCTCACCACAACCATTGTACCGCTGCAAAATAATGAGGAAAATCAAGTGTAGAATAAATCCCAGTAACATTTTGTCTGTATTTTATATGTTGAATATCTCAATATCTTGGTATCACTGTGTATTTGAGAGAAGCAAGTATATTATTATAATTATTATATAAGAGGTTATTTACATAAGACAACTCTACTATTATAACAATATAAATCTTTTATACGTGCGTATGTATACAGAGAGCACTTGTTTATGCATAAATACAAAGCATCCATTTTAAGTTTCACTTTGAGATGAAGTAACAACAAAGCAGTGTTGAAATCAGTACTGAAAATGAGACAAAAGTCTTCGATTTAACAGGAGTTAAGTATGAGATGATATTTCGAAACTATAAGAGAAAAGAGAATGAGGCTGGCGGAAATTATTTCATAGTCTGAGAACAAGAGGCCTTTAATTCTGAAAAACAGTAGTTTTGAAGTTGATATGAGGAAAATACTTCACAGTACATAAACATAACATCTAGAATTCTCATCTTAAGAGTTACTAAACTTAAAGCTTAGTGGGATTAAAAACTTAAGAGTTCATATGAATGCCCTTCTTTCATAAGCCAGCTACTTACTTTAGAATAACAAGTAGCCTGTGTAGTCTGTGCACTAGATTTAGTTGCACGTTCTTTGAAATAGCTTGTGCTATTCACTGAGTATCTGGACTAGGCCTCAAAGAAGGGGAAGTTTAATTACTCTAAAATCAATGTTACTGGATTTTGGCTTCATGCAAAAATATTTTTATACACAAAATACCTAATTTTCTGAGAAATCATAGACATTTAAAATACTGTTTTGGGTAGTTTATAGGTGGTTATGGATTATGTGCTTTGACTAAAGACAAAAGTTAAAAATACTCAGAAAATTTCTAGGTATGCTTTTGGTTGTGCTTATTGAGCAACTGCTCTAGTCATATGTCTATATCATATTAGGTATAAAAATAATCATTCAGGTGATGTTTGAGGATTCTAATATACAAGATCTTGTGTTCTTACAGAAAACTGTTTTGTACCCATCTCTGAGATCATTGCTGTAGAAGAAACTGAGCTTAACAAGAAACAACGAAATATTGGCAGATGGCAAAAAATGGCAAAATTACATGCTTTCACAGGTAAGGCAAATAACAGTCTCTGGATGCTTGTGCATATTATTCTGTTGAAGGTACTTTAAGGCAGACTCAAAAGGAATCATCAGAGTTTTGGGGGTTTTTTAACAGAAATTATGTGTTTAAAAAAACTACACCCCCAAAAAAACAAGCAAACATACAAACAACACCTGTAAAAAAGACTCCCTTGCCAAAAAACCATCTAAAAAGCCCCCAGCCAAAATCCCAAACTGAAATAAACCTAAGCAAAAGTCCCACAAAAAGCAAACAAAAGAACCCCCACCAAAAATCTTGCAATTTATATTTAAAGATCCCTATTTGGAAAATGAAACTCTTCCTTTAAGAACACATTAGTGTTTAGTTATTTTTAATGAAGTTCAAAGTAATGTCTGAGTGTTCATCCTAATGTCTTTTTGCTGCTGAATGACAGTGCAGCAGGACACCTGATTTCTACTTCTTGATTAGAAAATTGAGAGAGGGTGAAAGAATGAGTCTTAAATATTTGAGGTTTTGTAAATTACCCCTAACCGTCAGGATGTATGCATGAAAATTTCTTTGTATTATTGACTGCATTCTTAAAACAAAGTGCCAGAAATAAGTGTTTGGTTTGGAAAAAGCGTGGTGACTTCTGTGCTAAAAAGATGTCATGCCAAAATTTTATGTTGTGAAGTATTTTCCTCACCTTTAGTACTCCAGTAAGAGTGATTGGAGATACTGTATATGTAGTGTAAGTATAAGGTCTTAATGCACAAGAAAACAAAATCTTTTTTTCTCAAATTTCGGTTTTATAGAATGAAATTCACTGTGTTGTTTACGTGAGAGTTGATGTCAATGTGGCTTATCTTCTTAAGCTTGTTGCTTTTTATGTAGATATTGCAGACTTTAATACAGATAATGCATAAGCTCAGTGAACTTCTGAACAAGTATGTCTGTAATAAGTTGATGAGAAATGGCATCTTTAAAAAGAAGTCTTTGTTCAGGTGTCTGCTTGTAACAATTGTTTTCACTTATGTTTTCATTTGGACTCTACAAATGTGCTGGTCATACTCTGAATGCTTCTGTCATTTGTAGAAGTGTGTAGTGGAGGTTAATTACAGGTCAGTATTTTGGAGATCTTTCTGAAATGCATTTATTGTTTCACAGAACCATCTTAATTATGTTGTTCTGGGTTTGTTTGTTTTTTGTGTTTTGTTTTTTTTTTTTAATTTAAATAGTGTATTATGTGAAGAAAGCCCGAAATCACCGCTGGCGGTGCAGTGATGTGACATTTTGGTGTGTTGATGAGCACTTATGTAATCAGTGGATGCAGGCGCTGAAGGAATTGCTTGAAATGCAGAGTAAGTTTGAATAAACTATGAACATTTGCATCATCATTTTGTAGGCTTGTACACCAATCAGTGTTATTTTGATGTATCTGCTTTTTTGAACTCTTAAGAGCTTATGCTCAAAAATTGAGGGAGCCAAGAGTTGAAGTGTTTCCTTATCAGTATTTTATCTTACATATTCACTAAGTTGTGCTTAGTGAGTGCTTTAATCAGTCAGGATTCTTGGTGTCATAAAATTTTTCCCAGATATAAATTATTTTCACAAAATAGAGACGTGTTGGAAGCTTAGAGGTTTTAAATGACTGCAGCTTTGGAAGAAGTAATGGGCAGATGTAAGCTCAGGGACTTAAGGTACTCTAGAAATTTGAGGTCAAGGACTGCAGCAATTGGAAGATTTATGGGTCTGTTTCACCTTTCCAGACTCTGTCATCAATAAAATGTGTCCTTAAGTAGCAAGAGTTCCCATTAATCATTTCTGAGAATCTTGGACATCTACTTCATGGGAGGTTAAAAGTAATTTTGAAGGAGTTGTTCCTGAAAGAGATACCTTGATAGATGTCAGGAAGCAGCAGGGGCAGAGTAACTCTATGACAGAAAGGAGGTCAAGGGTGATCATAAGCAGAGGCAGTGCCCTTACTGACCAGGGCCCTGCTGTATCTGAGCAGGGTGGGCAGAGCAGGAATGGGGATAGAAACAGGTCCAATTTACAGCCCAGGTGAGATAAGTAATTGGGTCCATCCAGGGAGGCCAGAGCAGAACAGCTGGAGCTGGAGACAGGACTAGGGATGAGATCCCTACAGTGTAGGTCTGAGGCCCATCTGAGCTGGAGCAGGGATTGGGTACAAGTACACCTACAAGTGGGATTCGAGCAAATACCTAAGGCTTACAGAATAAAAATTTAGTATCTAAGAAAAACTGTTCTGAACAGGTAGTGGAAGCATTCTTAATGTTTTTGTTTTGTATACATTACACAAGATACATCTTTCTTGTTCAAAAAATGGGGTTTGTGCACCCATTCAGTACGCCTGTGAGAACTGTGGCCTGAGCAGTCAATTCCATTTGAATGCAATTGTTTATTTTATTGGTAAAAAATTCCTTCAGGAAAGGGAATATGTTCTCAGATGGGGTGAATAGTGCTTTGAGTGTACGGCAGGTTTAAACCACTCAGTCTATCTAGCTTGGGGGGGATTTGTGGTAAAAGTGTGCTGATGTAATATGTCCAATATTTTGTTATTTTAAACTAATAATCTAGAATGCCATTTGAGGAAGTATAGATGTTAAGGTTTTTGTCTGTTCCATAAAAGAGGTTTTCTAGGTGCAACAAACATTACTGTTTTGTACCTCTGTTAATACAGAGGTGTAATAACTGTTTTCATTGACACTACTAGTGTAAATCCATAACAGTTTGGACAGATTTGAGATAGTAATATCAAAGGTGCTTTTGGAGGGGGGAAGGGGTAACACTTTAGGGCAACTACCACTGTAGGACAAGCACATGCTATGCAGCATGTAGCTTTGTGAGGCATTCTTAGTGTGACTTGATCACAGAAAGGAAATGGATTTTAACCATGTTATTAAAGAAAGAAGAAAGTTTAAATAAATTTGTGTAAAAGTTTTTATGTATCCATCACCTACAAGTGGCTTTGCTATTGCTGCCCTTTTTGTCTTGTATGCCTGTAATACTCATGTAATTAGAGTAACTCCTGTAGGGGGAGGGTTACTGCAAGAATGACAAGTAAGAATGTCAGATAGGGAGTTGGAAGAAATTAATTTCACCTGCTGTCTTATTAACAATTTGTTCAATATTGTTGTTATCAGTGTAATAAAGAGAACAGATGAAGCAGGCTTTTATAGCTCTTTGTTAAAGAGTCACAAGTTTTTTATGATGTGTTTGCTTTGATGTTAATAGGTTTGGGTTTGTATGGCTTGATGAATTTTTGGTTCGTGTACAAAAGCAGTATACTATGGTTTTCCTTACTGCAGAGTCTAGACCAAAGCAGCTGCTTGTATATATTAATCCCTATGGAGGAAAAAGACAAGGGAAGAGGATTTATGAACAGAAAGTTGCTCCACTCTTCAGTCTGGCTTCTATATCCACTGATGTTGTTAGTGAGTAATGAGTACTTTAATTTCTTAACTAGCACAGTATGAACTCTTTAAAATATTCCTTAGCAGCTAAAGTTCTTTCTGTTAGTTACCTTTTCTTACTAAGGAAATGAAACAAAGTGGTTTTCTAGTTAAAGCATAGGTGGCCGGATAAATGGCAACCTTCTATAAGCTTCCTTCTTACTAAAATAAAATTTCTGGTGCTCCTGAGCTATTTGAGCTCTTAGTAAGAGATGCTGCCTTTTTTCTTTTTCAGTTTCACCATTAAAATTAATTGATCATTTGCACTTTTTTTCCTGAAATATTTTTTTCAGCACACAGTACAGTACACAGTACAGTATGTATACTGTGTATGTCTCCTTTAATTCTTTCCCTGGCAAAAATCTTTTGAGACACATCTTATGGATAGGCTGTTTTATAGTCACATTGGTAATAGAATCATGGTTATTAATGAATTGATTTTTATCATTCTTTATTATATATAGCTTTATAGTAGTATTTTTTAATAATAAATTTTAATGTGTTTATTTCTTCATAGTAACTGAACATGCTAACCATGCTAAGGACAACTTATTTGAAGTTAATATTTATAAATATGATGGGTAAGTAGTTTTACTTTCCTTTTAAAAATTTTTTTAACTGATACTTTGTGTAATTGGTCTGTTCTTGTTTCTGATTTAAAGTCTTCATTACTAATATATTTATTGCAACAGCTGAAAGTCCTGGGGCATGTTTCTTTTTGTAGGAGATCTGCATTTAAGAGTATAGAAGGAAAAATAAACTGTTTCAGTAAACTTGTTCAACACAATATATTCAAGCATAGTATAACAATGTTTGCATGAGATATGTGTTCAAAAGATGAATGTAAGATTAATTCTGCTCAGTTGAGCATTCTGTTATAGCTCAAACACTACCCAGAATTTTGTGGTCCTGACATACATGAGTTCTGTACCAGTAGCATTCAGCCTGTGTGTAAAAAAAAAATAAAAATGGACTGTTCAGAAATGTTTCAGGTAGTTCTTCCTGCTGTAGATGACTGTTCAATAGTGGCTACATCGTTTGGCTTTATTTGCATTTCTTCTGTTTTGAAGTTACTGCTTTAAAATAAGACCTGACTGAATGGTGATCTTGCATTCCATTATTAAGTCTGCCGTAGAAGCAGAATATTTTAATAAAAATGCTAGTAATTTCAGTTTCCAGTTCATGACATGAAACAGGTTACAATTCTGGAAAAACATGAAAATGTATGCAGCTAAACTCATAACTGCAGTATTTTAAAATTGTATCTTGTGCCTGTTGACAGTTACGTTTAAACTGGTAAGTTGCGAAAAGTCTTAAAAGTTGCACATTCAGTCTTTTCAGAATACTTTTGCTGTATACTTTGTCTATGTTGAGCAAGAGCATGATGTTAGTAAGAAATTACATTCATAGGCTGACTTCCCAGACTTCACCTGCTTTAAAATGACTTGCCTTTAAATAAACAGTTTTGTCTATACTGCGATTTTTTCTTAATTTTTCAAAAGTTCAAGGAAGGAAAACATTGATCCTAGAAAAACCTAGTTAGTTGTTATTTTTCCTTTTCATTTGAATTGTGATTTGAAATAAATGTGTACTGATGGTTGGTGAAATTGCAATACAGAGCAGAAAGTGAGGAATATGAGCCCATGTCCACTCCTAGTGAATTGTCTTTTAGAGAAAGTGGCAGTGACCAATTGTGGTGGTATCCACCAAGTGTTTTTCGCAAATGCAAGGTCGCGTATTGTAGATTTTTTTTTTTTTCCTTTAGTGTTTTTTTGTTTTGTTTTGTCTCTCTAACGAGGGAAACAATAGGCCAGAGAACTGCATCTTTTTAGAATCTTATGATTCTTCTATTCCTGGGCTGGGCCTGAATGGCAGTTTGCTTGGGATCTGCAGCCTGTCTTTCTAAGCCTGACTTTTGTCCATCACGTACAACTCTTTTTCTGTGGTCAACAGTGATGTTAGGAAAGGAGTTCCTGAATTAATATTGCTTTTTAAATGACAGATTATGTGGTCATCTTGAAAATTTAAAAAATAGTTGAACCACATAAATGTGTTTCTTCAGGTTTTACTTTCCTCACATACAGTAAAAGGGTCTTTGGATTCCTGCATCTAATTGATGTTCAGCTGTCCCTGTAGACTGGTTCTGGTGTGTGGCTTTTCCTTCATTCAGTGATTAATTTCTTCATTTCATCTCCAGATTCCTATTTGGTAAAGCCATACATGGAATTCTGCAGGTAGCTACAGGATTCTTAATGATAATTGCTTTACTTATTTTCAAATGTTTTACTATAGACAGCTAATTTAAATACCTTATGCGTGTTTCCTGTTTGTTCTTCCTATTTTGCCTTGTAGGAATTTTTTACGGTGAATGTGGTCACCTAATAGCTCAGTGATAGAACAGCTTTTCTTTAAGCACAGTTACTTAAAATACTCATTTGGTTACATTATAGCAGGGTTTTGTACATCACTGCAGAACAATTAGAGCATGCTGTAGTGTTGTGCAGGTAATAGCTGTGTTTGGAATAAGTGACATGGATCATTGGTTTCTTAGGCATATGTCTGTTGCACAAGCTTTTGTAAAATCATTTCTAGTTGGGGATTTTTTCCTACTTTTTGAGTTAATTCATAGAATGGTTGAGATTAAAGGGGACCTTTTGGATTAGCTTCTGAAGTCCTCTAGCAGATGTCATTTGCTGTTATCATCTATCTAAAAAGTGAAATGCTTGCCCTCCAGCTAAACAAAGCCCAAGAGTAAGAATCACTCTAAGTTGTTTCTTACAGACATTTTTCACCAGGGGCCTTCATATGTGCAGCATGTGTCTGACTTGTACATTGGTCTTCTGATGTTTGCTGTGAATTTGGTTGTGCTGTTACTGAATATGTGAAGTTCTTTATCATATTTACCTTTGATAGGTGTAGACATTCATATAACTGTCCCCTCTAAGCCTGGATATATATAGTGTTTGATACAGAAGATGATCAGAGGGCTGGAGCACCTCTCCTATGAGGACAGGTTGGGAGACCTGAGCTTATTCAGCCTGAAGAAGGGAAGGCTCCAGGGAGGCTTTAGAGCACCTTTCAGCACCTCAGGGGGACTTAAAAGGAGGCTGAAGAGGCACATTTTACAAGGGCATGTAACAATAGGACAAGAGGGAATGGTTTTAAACTGAAAGAGGGAAGGTTTAGATTAGGTTTAAGGAAGAAATTCTTTGCTGTGGGAGTGGAGAGGCACTGGAACTGCCCAGGGAAGTCATGGATACCCCATCCCTGGAAGTGTTAAAGGCCAGGCTGCATGGCACTTTGAGCAAACTAGTACTGAGACAACACTGACTTTGAACTGACATGAAAATTTTTGTTTCCTTGGCCCATTTTTTTGAATCTGCAGAGAAAGATAAGGCTAAAATTGAGGAATAGTGTAGTTAAGCTATGGGAAGAGAAAAAATTTAAAAAATTGAAGACAAATATCCCTTTATGCCTTCTCTCTCAGTCTCCTAGGTCTTAACTTAGAGTTGGAGAGTTCACATTTTTAAGGCTGTCCCCACCATTCATGGAAACAAAAAAATCTTTTTTTTTTTTTTCAAGCTTTTCATCTGCTGAAAATGCAGTAATAACTAAATTTAAATCATCTACACTTAAAAATTAGATTAATTTGTCTTGTGCCCTTGAAATAAGTGCTCATTCTGCATATCTGTTGCTGATGATGTGAAAGAGTATTAGTTGATGAGTTGGAAATTATTGCTGTAGATAACAGTACACATTCCTAGACTTGTGTGCTAGGAACTACATATGTAACTGTATTTCTCATGTGTTCCTTTAAAGTGTATTTGAATTAGGTTTTTTTCGTTAAAGAATGTTTATGCTTTTAAAGTGCAGAGTGCATTTGATTGTTGTTCATAAAATGTGTACTGCTGTAAAAGAGTATTTTTACTTTCTAGTATTTGCTTGGCTGTGGATTCTCTGCTGAGTTTAAACATATTCAGGATCTGTGTAGCTGCTCTACCAGCTCTGACCTGAATTAAATTTGTGAAACAGATTTACATCTGGTAATATTTAGAACTCTGTCTCATTATGAATGGTTATGTAGATATGCATGACTTCTGTCTGTTTGATGGGATCTGAGCATGTTCAAGTGAAGGTGAACGCATGCTCTTTTCTGGATTTTGACTTTCATCTACTGTATATTCCTATTAAATAGTGTAAAATACACTTCTGCCTGAAGTGGCAGATATTAACTTTTCCAGTTTTAGTAAAAGTACTCTGTTTCCATTTTGTGTACTTCGAAAGCTGTATGTACAGTCCTGTTCAGTGTTTTATTTGTATAGTGAATTTCTACTAATATTTGTCCGTCTGTGCACAGTAGAAGATAAAAATTTTTGCAGGTTTCACTCCAACATTTTTTCCTAATGTTACAGATATATCTCTAGGTGCATTTGCAGTTTCGTAGCTTGAAATTTTTTTCTGCTTTTCATTGCCTAGTTTACTGTGGGCTACTATATCCTGTAAAAATGGAGGAAGAGAATAGAACAACTATTTTTGGTGTGCCCAGTGCATGCCCTAAGTAGAACACTTGCTGTGTTGTTTATTGACTGTTAGTGTGCATTCTAATTTGTGTTTCCTGGCAGTGTTGTTTGTGTTGGTGGGGACGGCATGTTCAGTGAAGTGATGCATGGTCTCATTGGAAGATTGCAGAAGGACTCTGGCATAGACCAAAATAATCCCAAAGCATCGTTAGTCCAGTGCAATATAAGGATTGGCATAATTCCTGCTGGTAAGAAAGGGTTAACTTTCAGTTTACTTTATTCATTAATTCCTGAATTTTTTTTCTTATTCATAACTTTTTGAATTTAGGCCTATGTGTAAGATCTGAGCAATGATACTCCGTCGAGACCTAACTAAAGCTGCTTGTATCCATATGAAATTATTGATCACATGTAATTTTATTGAGGAAGAATATTTTTTAAAGGAAATCAAATCTTAATGTATAACTTCAGAGTTTAATTACTATTTCTTTTTTTGTGGCTTACTGTGTGTTAATATAAGATGTTGACAGTAATACCGTTCTAAACACATTAAAGAGTGGAATTTACTAAACAGAAATTTACCTGATAAATATTTTTCCAGTTCCAAATCCTCCACTAATTTAGTTAGAATTATAATGAGAACTTCCCACAAGTCTGGCAAACTCCAAAGAAATGCTGAGATTCCTGGACTCTTTTCTTCCATTTGTTTTCACAGCAAGTACAGGGCATCTACAGCTGAGGAACAGTTCTTGTTTTCCAGACAAAGTTGCAGTTTCTGTCCCTTTTTAGAGATGCTGCCCATTCGCAGTTCTCAGTGTCAGCCACTTTTTCAGGCAGTCCTGACTGCTGTCATTTGCGAGAACTCATTCTTCAAATTGAGGTCTTTCTTGATATATTAGTGCTATTGTTAATGGCCATAACAGCATTCGTTGGAGCTGTTTTCAGCCTGGTGTCCCAGCTGTTACCTCATCCTGCCCATTTGGTCCTCAAAAGCAGATTAACAAGTTTGCTTTCTCTTACAGGGCTGAATTAACTGTTGTAACTCTTTAACAGAATCCGTAGTTTTGAGGTCTCTGTAGGAATACAGATGGACAATCCAGTATCCTTTCTGTGCTGTTCACTTTTCTTGTCTCATGTTTGGGCTTTGAATTAAAGAACTGGACATGAAATAAACATTGTGAGATTCTGGTTAGAATTAAAATAAAGGCTTCTGAGAAAATTTAGCACAGGTTGTAGAAATATACCAAGTGAAGTACAACGTTTGTACTCTCAAGCTCTAGGCGACTTAATTTTATACTTCTTACATCTTTGTGAAAAATGTATCCAAGACCCAAATGATCTGAACTGTTGCTTGCAAGAAGCTTAACCTTTTCTGCTTGCAATATAATAAATGCTGGGTATCTAAAAGTAACAATGTGAATGTCCCCTTAGGGTTTTTCACCCTCCTACTATATTTAAGTATATTCTGATTTTATTTGTTAAAGCTTTGTATTAAAGTCAGTATGTATAATAAACTTCACAAGAATAGACCTTGAAGTGTTCTTCTTTTTCTTACTTGAGCAAATTTCTTGAACTAAAGGTTTTTGCTTACCTGACTGTTTTCAGAAGATTTTGCCTACTGGTGATATGTGAGCATAAGAAGATACAATTGAAAAAACAGAACCTCAATATTAAGAGCTGTTTCTTTGTCCTCAGGAAAGATTACCCTTGCTTTTTTAACATTTTCTTAATGCATTTTTTTCCAATTGCACCAAAGAAGTATGATCTTCAATGATATTTTAATTTTGTTAATATGTATCAAGTTACTTCTCTTACATATTTTCGTGTTTTGTTTGTTGTGTTTTGTCGACTGTATCCTTTTGCTATTTGAATGTGTACTGTATGTTCTATTCCTTGAACTTACATGAGGTACAGCCTTGTAATCAGTGCTGTAGTTAAAATATTTTCTCCAAGTCATTATTCAAACCCCTCAAAAATTATTTATAATGATGTGTAAGGAAGCTAGCCTTAAAGTTCTATTAGTTAAGTGTTTGGAAATATTGTATATTGTATGGTATTTAAAATGATCCATTACTATACATATGGGAAAGTGCTTATTAAGTGAAAAAGGTAGTCAAGTTCACTGAACAAATCTTAACACATCTAGTCATTGCAGTGACCTTAAATTGAGTGTGAAATAGCTAAACCCTCCCTGAAGGCAGCAAGATTTGGTGTTTTGTTCTGGTTTGTATTTTTCCAGCCCATGATGAAGCTGTTCTCTGTTCATCTTTGCTTGGTATAATGGAGTTCTGGCCATGTATTGATCCCAAAAGATTCTTGCAAGAGGTCTGTTCCAAAAATAAGTGAAATTCTTAAGAAGACCTTTTTTTTTTTTTTTTTAAACTAAACCAACAGTCCTGAAATACAAGAAGTCAAAAGTAATGATGAAATACTAACCATGCATCTAATAAAACTTCATCCATTGTGTTCTTTCTACTTCTTTATAACCAACCTTTTTTTAAATATCCTAAGAATTCGTTAATAGATCTTGAAAACAAAGACTACCCATAGTTTAGAGATGAGGATCTGTGTGTCTTTTGATACATAGAGCTGATTTGCTCCGTGATGACAGGAGCCTGGGGTAAGGTGACAGTGGATCAGTGTTTTCGCCTTTTTTATCACTTTGTTCCTGATATCAAGTTGTGTTAGGAGAAACGTGGCAGGTTGTGGTTTGTGGTTGTGATTAAACAGTTTCTGTATTCAAACAAACACTGAATTCAGCAGATAGTCTTTGCTCGGAGACTGACAATTTAATTGTACAAAGGTTTGAAATTACAAATAGATTTAGTGCTAGAACACTTATCTATATGACTGGGTTTCAGTGATAAGCTGTATTACATAGCAAAATTCCACTGTGCAGCCTCTTTTTCTTTTGAATGTTGAATACTGTTTGTAAGACGTGATTCTGACTTTCTGGAGCAAGTCTTGGTGTCTTGGCTTGGCTCCAAGGAGCTTGGCTCTTTTTTTTTGAACAGTTGTGTCAGTTTCCCGACAGCCTCTTTCCTTAGTGTATCTTATGGTTGAAAAGTATCATTTGTTCTTATGCATTATCAAATACTGCTGTGAAATAACTTGTGGTTTTGTTGGCATGAATAAAAGACTTCTACTCAAATGGCAGTTTTAACTTCTGAATTTCTTTTAGTTGCAGCCATTCTTCAAATCTGCCTGTAGAAATTGACTGTTTGCCATTGTAGATGGATTTGCTGTTAAGAGCACTTAGAGGCTGTAGTGCATCTCTGAAAACCTCTGCTTAGTTATTTCTTCCTTTCATCCTTAAAAGCTAGTTATTTCTTACAAGCCTTAAAAGCACTTTTAGCCATGTGCTCTCAGTGCATTCAGACTAGTTACATGTCTGCAAACTTAAAAACAGAGAATCATTTGTGATACAGCTTGGACACTGAGGTTTCATTCACATGTTTTAGTATTAAAATTGCACCCTCTGGAGTAAGTCAAAATAATTTGCTGTTCTTATTACACTTGGCATAGACTAGGAGAACAAAGCTGTCAACTGCTGTTCTTTTTTAGTTTAAAAGAACTTACTATATTAAATACTCGTAATGATCTTATCAGATAGGAAAAAAATCCCACTTCACTCTGTGTTGTACTGCATTCGTTGCAAAAACCAAGTCTGCTACCCACGGTAAGGAAAATCATAGCACTTGGAATATTGAATATAAGTATAGACACAAAATTAGTAACTATAGTGATTTTAGGCTTCTAGTGTATCCAGACCACTCTGTGTTCTGGTGGTCAGCTCTGTAATATTTAGGACTGAAGGATGCAGTATGATCAGACTATTGATGTGTCTCTGTAGAAGTTAAGAATGCTAAAGACAGTACAGATTTCTTGTGTGGATGTAATACAGGAAAAAGATGGAGGATTCATTCACAAACTTTAAAAATAGATTCAAGATGTGAAGTGTGACTGGACTCATACCGCTGTCGTTTAGAGTGTAAAAATTATCTTAAAAATGTGTTAAAGCATAGCAATAAAAGCTGTCTTTCTTGTTTAATTACTCCAGGTGATCTGTTCTCAGCCCTCTCAGCTACAGTGTTTGTAATATTTAATGATCTTTGCCATTTAGTTACCATCTCATTTCAAAGTTGAGTATATCCACTTCAAAATCTGAAGTGCATGTTTTATGTTCCTCCTTCAGTATTTTAAATCCATTAAACTTCTTGAAATGAAAGTCTTAGGGATAAATACTACATTTAATATAGTGGGTCTGCAATGGAGACAAGTAAGTCAATATTACTTATTCCTGTGATGTTTTTTTCGTCTCTAAAATCTGTTCTTATTAGATGAATTCATGTTTGTTGTCCTGTGATACTGAACTTACGCTGAAGTAATTATCTACCAAAAAAATCCTACACCAAATTTTTTCTGGACTGTTTCTTTTTAAGCCAAACCTGTTGTTCTGCAGATGTTAAACTTGACTTCTTGGTTTCTGTTTGCAGAAAGGAAGATTATAAAACTTCGAGTAGGTACATCAGGTGTAAGCCCAGACCCTTCATCTCTCCCTGTAGCAGTAGCTTCTCCCCTTACTTTTGAATGTGCCAGCTCCTTCTCATTTAAAAATCACTTCTCAGAAAAGTAGTTTTGTAGAATTTTTCAAAATAGTAAATGCTGTTTCATCCAAAAGCTTGCATTTACTCAGTCATTAGGGCAGCTTACCTGACATTTCATCTGTCCAATGACTATATGGATTATGGATTCACAAAAACTCTGCACAAATATGAGACCCCCCTAATGACGTTGCTCTTCTACCTGTTTTGACTACAAATACTGTTCTTATACTAATTTTTCTGAGGATTCTCTGGGTGCCATGGGAGCACCTGCCTCTGTCAAGAGTATCTCACACAGAGCAATGCTCATGAGCTCTAAAAGTATTTCTATTTCTTTATTAAATTCACTCTTTTCCATAGGATCAATGTCTAACAGACTTACTTTGGTCACCTGCTTAGTTTAGTTCTTCAGTTGTTCGTAATATGTTTAGTTTTCCATCAGTAAAAGCACAAAAATGAATATTTGTGGTCCTCACCATGTGTGTTTTGGTTTAAGAAACCTTAGTTGTAAGTTAGTAGTCTAATCATGATTCAGATTGTTAAGTCTAGCTCTTTGACTGTCTGTTGTTGGTCCATGAATCAATGGCATGAACTCATCCATACAACCAAAAAATTAAGCGAAATCTGATTTTGCTTAAGCACTTTGCTGGTTCTGTTACCAATTTAAACTTGTGAAGTGGTGTCTGAGTATAAAAGTCTGCATGACTTGTCTGCTCACAAATATCTAGCAATGTTCACATGCAAAGGGGAAATATGGTGATTTAGCTGTAGTATTTTCTGTGTAATGCTGTCCCTCACTTTGCTTTCTTTATTATTGCTTTAGCAAAACTTACTTATGCAGAATACATGCTCTTTCATACTATAATAAATATCTTGCTCATTCCTCCTTGTGATTGGTTAATTAAAAGGAAGGATTTCTTTAATTTTTATATCATTATATGTATTTATATACAAGATTGCATTTTTCATACTTGCAGAGGAAAAGAACACAGAAGAACTTGCCTGTATAACAACTGTGTGGATGTATGATACCTCCTAATAAAAAACAGACTTTGGGGAAAATGAGTGCTGTATGGTAGAGATTCAAAGTAATTATAACTATTTTAACAAAGACAGGTTGCTGTGTCCTCTACCTATTTCATGTTTTCAGTGAGTTCTTAATATCAAAGTATCTGGGATGAAAGCTTTCTTTGGCTGGGAGAATTCAGACATTCAGCATCTACCTATGGTAGAGTGGTGTGGTGCCACCATTGTTGAAATGTACTGGCCCTATGCAAGATGATTGTAGTACTAGAGTGGGAGTTGGAGGGCAAGTAGAGTGATCTGCAGCACTGGTGGTTGGTGGCATTTTAGATAAAATAATTAATCTCTTTAGGGTAAGTTTCAGTTTGAAACTGATATTCAAATTTTTGTGCTTACATTTGGTATCTGCAAGTGAGATGGGCATTTAAACTTACAGCAGGGGGTATCTGGTTGATAGGATCAGCAGAATCTGTTGACCTTCTGTTACATCTTGTTGTCACATGCAGATGTCTTGCTTCCTAAGGCCCTTCCACTGAGGCCTGTGTGAGTACCTTGACTCAAGCTGAAGCTGCCATCAGCTATTCCTGACAAGATGTCCTTAGCCAGAGCAGAAGCTTTGGCATATTGTCTGCAGTGTAACATGCACACATATAGCTGTGTGTGCCTTAACCAGAAACTGAATCATTGCTTTGCATACTACTTTTCTTCTCTACTAGCAAACCAATGCAATAATTAGTTTCTATACTGAATATTTTTCTGGGTTTTTTTTTTAGTGAGTTAGGACCCAGTTAGCAAGCAGTCCAGCTACTTTCTTCACATTTGCATGTAGTTATCTGCAACCCATAAAAACCTCTTTTATGTTCCTTCACTCAGGGTGTTGCCCTTAAAAATCCCCAAAGAAAATCTGTCAGAGTATGTATATAATTTTTCTGTTGGTTTAGCCAGAGTGTACAATAGCCACCATTTACCATTAGTCAAGAGTCATGCTTTATGGGAAGCTTCTTGCCCAAACTCAGTGCTCTGGCAATCCTAATATATTAATCATGGGATATTATTCAAGCTATATTTACATTCTAATCCTGCTTTTCATATTAGACTTGTGCTGATGAAATAACCCAGATTTTGGTGGGTTTGTGTGTGCATCTGTTCAGAGTGCTGTTTCAGCTGTTGTAGATTCCACATATAGTGAAGATCCACCTAATGATCTAGAAGTCTTGTTTGGTTAAGTATTCAGAAGGATTCAAACCCTTAGTCATCATGAACATTTTTGTGACCTTTAAAGAAGTATTGTTAGGTTCATGCTGCTAGGGCAAGTTACATTCTCTTTTCATGAGTGTGAGGAATGCCATAGTAGTTACATCCATGTAAATAGGTTCCTGGTTTTGTTGCTCCATAGTACCTGCTCCAAGAAGAAAGAAATCAACAGTGGTTTACTGTTGGTATGTTCCCCAGTCTCCCATTTTCTCCATAATATCAGAATTAATTCAGACTTTAGTTTTAATTTTAGCCCTTCCTTGCTAGCTAATGAATAGAAATAAAGAGAAGTTCTGTGTAATTTCCAAATAGATCAATCAGCTTTTAATTGAATGTAGAAGATGATAAGGAGATGAGCCTCTGGTGCTGAAATGTAGCTTGCATGAATGTCCCTCTTCTCCTTCCATCTGTAGTGTAAAACTGCTTGGAAGCTCTGTTTACATCAAGACAAACGTGAATGAGGTAGTTCTAGGACCAGAATACACACAAATCTGGAAGAAATGAGAAGTGTGGGATAAAGTGTTAGGTTTGTACATTCAGCAATAGAAGTTTAGGTCAGATCTCTCAGTGATTGTTTTTCTTTACAAAAGTAGTCAGGATTATCTGTTCGTGAGCATAGGAGACAATATAAAACTTGGCAGTAAAGTATAGCTTCAGTTTCGGAAGTCCACTTAATATTTTCTGCTATAGAACTTTAAATGTGACATGAGATCATCGTCTGTGTACCTCTTCAGTTGTGATACTGAGGGAAATTGGAGTCTTCTGCCTGCAATGGTACACTGGCACTGTGTTGAACCTAAGCCTTGTAGCAAGAGATCTATTTAGTGACAGTTTCTTTTGTCCTGCAGTTCTGTTATATGCTCTTTAATTGGCTGCTGGAGCTGCTGCTTGTTCACTGTGGCAGATTTCTGCATAGCATTTACTTGGTAAAAGCTTCTGTCATGGCATTCACAGGCAGGAGAAGTGGTGTCAATTTTCTGAAAAGATTTTCTTTGCTTCTATTCTTGACTGCTAATGCCCTGACTACTTCCATAGTGAAAAAGAACTAGAAGTGGTTTTTAAATAATGGTCATTCTTCCATTTTTAGTTTCTATTTCAATTTGATAAAGGCCTCAGAAATCAAGTACACTGTATTTGAGCTGCTCTTGCGCCTCATATATTGGTAGGAAATCCAAGAACATGTATGTGGACTAAGTTCACCTTTTCAGATAAATCTACTCTTGACTTTGAGGGAATTCAGTTTCATGAAAGGGATGGGAGAAACTGTAAGATAAAT
Source organism: Cettia cetti (assembly GCA_013401135.1). Taxonomy (NCBI): domain Eukaryota; kingdom Metazoa; phylum Chordata; class Aves; order Passeriformes; family Sylviidae; genus Cettia; species Cettia cetti. Next base: position 24,848 of record VZUI01095316.1, read on the forward strand.
TCAAAGTTAGGTGCTGCAACAAATACACTTCTGTATGTCTTGGTCTGAGTTCCAAGTCCCTGCTGCACAGTAGAAACCAGATCCCTGTGTTAGGCTCTTGTTTTCTGTAGGGAACAGGAAGAATTGTCCACTTCTAAACAGCATATAGGTGAAACCTAAAGTTTCCCCCTTTCTTCTTGTAGGTATTTTGCATCAAGACTGTAAAGGTACATCTCTATCCATTTTGTTACCCTATCTAGAAACTAATTCCTGAAAGCAAATATTTTTACTAATTTTCAAATAATAGAACAGAGCAGAAGTTTCTGGTGTAAGATGACATTCTGGAATTTAGATCACTACCACAAAAACAGCAGACCAGACAATTTCTCTTTTTTTCATGACATCTCAATGAGCAAGAAATCTTAAACAGAGGAGAATCAATGTATACCTGCCTCATTTGATATAAAAGCAATAATCATGACATTTTCTGTGTACATTAACTTACTTCCCTTCACTAACTGCTATATATTTATTGCTTATATTGTGAAATCTTTGTAGTATGTATGGAGAGCAATAACTTGTATTCATGGGGGGGAATGTTACAGTTTGAATAATAAAAATAATAATACAGTATCCCTATATTTACTTTGTTCCATAAAATAGAAAGGAGCAAAGCAAAGTAACTTAATGCTTTTATTTGGAGGACTGTGGCAATAATACTTGTTTTGCAAAGATACAAATTGATGCCTAGGTTTTTTTTTTATTTTTCAGGATCAACAGATTGCATATGCTATTCAACTGTTGGCATTTCTGATCCAGTAACTTCAGCTCTTCATATTATTGTAGGTGGGTGGTTGCAGTTTGCTGTTTTGTTACAAAAATGATGAAAGTAGCTCAAAATACTATTTTCATTTAGTTCTTTCTTTATGTCTCTAAAATATAATTTTAACATAATGGCCGAGTTGAAATACAAAGGGTTTTTTCTGGGATTTAAGTTTCTGATTTGAAATACAGGAGGTTAAAAGCTAATCGCTTTCTCTAAAGTAACTCATTGTTTTCAGGGGATCATAATATTTTGAAAATTTTGTGCTAAAGTTTTCTTGAATTATTTTGAAAATAGTAAAATGCAGTAAGCAGCAGCAATTGTTGGACTATATCTCTGTATATATGTATATCTGTCTTTGAGAAAGCTTTGAGAAATGCATGTACACTTCAATAGTAGTATTTTGTGCTAGTTGTCCAGTTATCCTGGGTAGTTCAATATTCCCTTGCCATGTTAGGGTTATACCTTCTAGTGTCATTACTGAATATCTAACAGTTACAGTTTTAGGATCTGGTGTTGGAAGGATTTACACATCTGCTTCTCTTACTAACCTACGGTTAACTCTGCTCAGCATCTGTGGAGTTAAGGCTTTTGGACTAGGATTAGAAAGATGTGGCTTTAGTCTATCATAGTATTTTAGCTGTGTTATTAAGTCCCAGAATCACAGAATCGGTCAGGTTGGAAGGGACCACAGTGGATCATCTGGTCCAACCTCCCTGTGAAACAAAAGCAAACAAGCAAAAAAACCCACTCCCACCATCCCACAGCCACGCCAAAGCTTGCATGTGCAGGACATCAGAGAAGGAGTATACTCTTTGTTCTTGCAGATTTCCAGGACTTGTCTGGATAAGCCCTGAGTAACCTGATCTGACCTCATACCTGACCTGGTTTGAGTGGAAGGTTTGATGGGAAACCTCCAAAGGCTCCTTCCAGCTTCAGTTATCCTCTGATAGTATGGCATAGAGGTTTAAGTAGTTCCCAGGAAATGTACAGGCGATACTGCATTGATCTGCTTAGGAAGAGGGGCTGTCAAGCATTGACACAGGGTGCCCAGGGAAGTGGTTGAATCATCATCCCTGGAGATACTTAGAAGATGCCTAGATGTGGCACTTAGGGACATGGTTTAATAGTGGCCTTGACAGGGCTGGACTGGCATTTGGAATTGATGATCCCAAAGGCCTTTTCCAATCTAAATAGTTCCGTGACTCTATCCCCTCCTACTGCTACAGGGTAAAGGACTTCTTAATTATACATTTTTAGCATACTGACCCCTTTCTTCTCACTTAGTTTTTAATGCTTTTGAAGTAGGAGATCAAATTAGTATTAAAATTATTTTTCCTTTTCTTCATGTGTAAGAAGTACATGCGTTTATGACATATATATTGACATAAATGCAGTATGTATTTTTTTAATGACTTTGCAATGTTAAAGTTAGTGTCATGCTTGCAGCTGCAAATAAAATAATGCTTGACAGACTCTTGCACTTCTAATCTTCATAGGTGACTGTCAGCCTCTGGATGTCTCTTCTGTACATCACAACAACACGTTTTTGAAATACTCCGTGTCATTGCTGGGTTATGGTTTTTATGGAGATATATTAAAAGACAGTGAGAAGAAGCGGTGGATGGGTCCAATGAGATATGACTACTCAGGTAATTTTTTTAATTGCTACACTCTTTTGTTAGAATATAAACATATTGGAGCAGTTGGTTTACTCTCTCCAAACCAACCTTCTTTGAAGTTTGTAAACACCAGAAACAGACTGAACCTGATTTTAGACTCCTTGTAGCACCAAGTATATTGTATCACATTATATAAATCTCTGTAACTTTGGGGTTAACATTGAGAGTGGAATCAATAAAGTTGTGTTGAATGTGTGCCACCTCTTGAAAATGGCCTAAAAAGTGATAGCTTCTTTGTCCTAATAATTTTGACTTTGTTTAGTCGCTTCAAGAGAGATAGGTGCTGATCTGTCTTGAACATTCAGCTGGATGGAATGAACTGTTAATTTTGCCCTTATTCTAGCATTCATTAGAGAGAGATGAGTGATTTAATCTTGTTACCTAATATTTGGACAAATCCTATGCTGGTGGAAAGTATCTTTTGCCTTGTGTGATTTATCTTGTGCTAGGGAAAGAAGATGCATGAGGAGAATTTTAGTGTAGGCCAATTTAAAGATTCAGCAATGATGTATAACTAAATTTTTTAGATGGTTTTTAAAGATGTCAAGTGAAATAATGGCACTTCTGACAAATGTTAAAACATTGGAGTTGTGCTGTAGTATTTTCTTGTGCCTTAAGTCTAAATCATCATAAGAGAAAGACTTCTGAGCTAGAGGAGGGCTACTGTTGTTTTGCAGTCCTTAGAGAAGGAAGGAGAGGAAAAATCAAGGAATGTATACATAGATGTTTGCCATGTGGATTTATAGGGACTTAATGCTGCATAATGCCTTTTTTATGTAGGCTTCAAGACTTTTCTTTCTCATCATTATTATGAAGGAACAATTGCTTATCAACCAGCAAAACACACGCACGGATCTCCACGAGATAAAGAGAGCTGCAGAACGGGGTAGGCTAATGTTTTCTCTGGGTATTTGATGTGACCAAATAAAGACATAAATAGAGGTTACAGAACTGTTGGTTTTAATATGAAAACACTTACTCTAAAAGAGTTAAGCTTGTAAAAACAATTATTGACTCATTAAAAAGACCACCTCATTTTATCAGGTCATTAAACAAAAATCTAATAAAATTTTGTTAGCTAGTTCTCCTCCTCCCTCAATTTTAAGTGAATCAAAATCTAACAGCACAGTTACAAGATGCTGAGGATACTATGCTGTGTTACTACTAAGAAATCAAAAATCTGGATGCCTTGTAGCTTCTACAAATGAAAATAATAATTCAGAAATTCTCAAGTGTTCACATTGTAACTGGATCTATTTTAGTAGTTGTTTTAGTGCTGTAACAGCAGCTGGCATGGCTTGTCCTGAGGAATCAGCCTATTTAGCCTGTTTCTTTGTATACTTCTGTGATGCTGTATGGATTCTGTGTGATATTCTTCACTTGTTTCTTTAGTCGGGGGCCCTGCCTTAATCTCCCAGTGCTCCTTCCTTCCTTTTTGCTTTCACCTGCTTGAAGTTATGCACTAGTATTTTTTATTCTTCTTTATATGTGAATTTAGCTATCAGAGAAAAAGTACTTGTCACAGCACCAAAGAGCACAGCAGGATACAGAGGAGCCACAAACTTTGTCCAGAAACAATCAGGCTGCTGTGCTAGTGCTGTGGCACACTAGAGATCAGACTGTAGTATCAGCTGGAGCAACTATCCCAACCCATCAGGTGCTCTGATGCAGGGGAGGCTCCAGAGGTAGAAAGCTGTCATCCTGGTCTCAGGAATGGAGTAAGGAATGCCTGGTGCCTCACAGGGGATTTTTTAGTTTCTGATAATTGCTGGAAGGGCAATAGGGCCAGCAATTTTGGAGAATCCTGGAGTGTGGTAATGAGGTGATTGACAGGCTGGCTAGAACAACTGCTCTGATGGTCTTGTTACAGAAGATAAAAAGTGGGGATGTGATGGCTGAGGGCATTTTCTTCGGCAGTGGTGACTGTGAGAGTAGGAAGACTTCCATGGGAAGCTGTCCTGGATACAAAGAAGCATCGGAGAGTTAGTTGGTACCTCCTCAAAGTTCAAGAATAATCCATTCTGATACTCAGAAACTTGAATAACCAGGACAGAAAAGCAATCTGGACGAGCAAGGAATTGAGTAGTAAAGACAAGGTGAAAGTGGAATGGGTTACTTTGGAAGAACACAATTGCTTAAACATGCAGGAATGAAATTGAGAAAGCCAAAGCTCAGGTAGAGTTGAAATCAGGGAGGGATGTGAAAGGTGTTGCTTATTATGAAGGAATTATTTAAACATACTGATCATAACAAAAGGCTGAAGGAACTGTGGGTTTGCTGCTTAGTGGCATGAGGAAAAGAACATAGTGATAAGATATGTCAAAAAGGCTGCAAAGTTACTCCTTTACCCCATTTTTCACTAATGTAGTCTCACCTCAGGCTATACAGGTCCCCAAGCTCATGGATGAAGGGGAAACAGTTGATGTTACATACCTTGGTTTTAACAAGACCTTTGGTCCTGTTTGCTGTAGTATTCTTAAAACTAAGTTGATGATGTGTGGACTCAGTAAGTGGGTGGGTGAAAAACTGGCTGGACTACTAGAATAGTTGTGAATGCCAAGTCTGGCTGGCAGCCAGTTAGTAGTGGTGTCCCTTGGGAATGTTTGGCTTAATACTGTGCAGCATCCTTATTAATGACTGGGATAGTCTCAGAAAGGGTGCTCTCAGCAGTTTTACGGATGTCACTGGGCTGGGAGGTGTCGTTTATCTTGAAAGTTAAGGCAGCTGTTCAGAGGGATCCTCATGGGCTGAAGAAATGTCTGATAGGAATCTCCTCAAGTTGAGAAGGTGTAGGTGTCCTGTACCTGGGGTGGAATTGTCCCCTGCAAGAGTGTTGGCTGGGCCAGTGCCCATATCCATACTGCCACTGATCCATACTGGATCGAAGGCAGCTCTGCCAAAAGTAATTTCAGGATCCTGGTGAGCAACAGCTGTACCTGAGTTGGCAGTATGTCCTTGCAGCAAGGAAAGCCAACCTTATACTGAGTTTTCTAGGCAGGAGGGAAGTCAACGATTCTTCCCCTGCACTCAGCACTAGAGATGGACTGTCTCCAGTATGTCAGTGTCTTTCACTGTTAGAGCAGTCAAATGTTGGAACAAGGTGCCCAGAGGTCTGTGGACTTTACCCTCACAAATCCTCAAAACTCAACTGAATAAAACACTGAACATCCTGAGCTGGTAGGACCAACTTTGAGCTCTGCTGTGAGACCAGCTTTGAACACATCAGAGATCCCTTCCAACCTGTGTGATCTTGTGGCTCTCTGCTGCTGATATCTCTGACATCCAGTAATCTTTAGAACTGTACATAAATAACAGCACTGTCTGCAGGGCTGTGATGATTCATGCCACACGAGGATTGTCAGTGCTGTGGTGCATCTTGTGATGGGGGGAGATCTTGTAATGACTGGGTAAAATAAAAAAGTTGAAATGAATAACAGTGGAGGACTTTTAGGAAATGAATGGTATTTTTGTTTTCAGATGTTACATTTGCAAGAAAAGTGAGAAACAGCTGGCAGAACAGAGCAAGGAACATGGATTAAAACATGAAGGTAATTCATCAAAAAAAGTAAAATGTGATAGTATTACACAAATTACTTTTTCAGAAGATACCAGTTCAAGTGTGCATGTATTTTGCTTTTTTAAAACATTCTGAGTTACTTGATAATCCATTGTTTCTTTCAGTTTACGGAAAACGTGTAAGTGTCATCACCCCCCTTTACTCAGCACTAGTGAGGCCACACCTTGAATCCTATTGGGCCCCTCACTTTAAAAAGGACATTGAGGTGCTGAAACACATCCAGAGAAGGGTCTGGAGCACAAGTCCTGTGAGGAGCAGCTGAGAGAGCTGGGGGTGTTCAGCCTGAAGAAAAGGAGGCTCAGGAGAGACCTCATCACGTTCTACAACTGCCTGAAGGGAGGTTGTAGCTTTGTGGGGTTCTCTCTCTTCTTCCAGGTTATAAGGAAATTACCTCAAATTATGCCAGGGAAGGTTTAGTTCGGTTATTAGGAAAAATCTCTTCACAGAAAGGGTTGTCAAGCACTGGAAAAGGCTGATCATGGAAGTGGTGTCCTGGGAAGAGACACATGGATGTGGCACTTGGGTAGATACGGTTTAGTGATGCTAAAATGGCATTTAGACTCTGATATTAGAGGTCTTTTCCAAACAAAATGATTCTATCAAATTATGATTCTAAGTATGTGAAAAACATGTAAGGTATCTTCTCCACCCAAACCTCAGAAAATTCTGATAAAATTGTGCTAATCATCTGTATATTTCAGTGGGTTTAGTTTCTTTTCTTTAGGAAAAGTAATTTTCTGTGAGCTAGGACAATGGGTTTTTGTGAGAAGGACTGAATGGATAAACTGTGAGTTGTCATAGAAGGAAGCAGTTCATTAAGATGACTGACAGAATAGATCAGGATTAAAAATTTGTGTTTCTTAGCACAAATCTTACCCTACTATGAGGCTGTGAACTTGGACAACTAGTAGCTGATCTAGTGGAATTTAGTATTTCTCTACAACATCCCACCAATACTCACTATAAATGATAAATGAGATTTCTCTCCTCTTTCTTTATTTACTTTATCCTTATTCTTTTTTTATCCGCATTCTAACCCCTGTGCACACTTGTGTGTTTTTCTAATGGGCATAACTTTTCTTTCCTCTCATTTAAACAACTGTTTAAACTGTTTTTAAATCGACTTTTTTGTTACCTTTCATCCAGCAAAGGAGCTACCAGAAAGCTTCAGGTTAGTTAGCAATCAAGACAGTTTCAGCCAACATTGCAGATGACATTAAGCAGCCGATTATGTAGGATATTGTTTACTTTATTCCATTCTACTTCTGGTAGCTGGCTTTATTTGCAGTCCAGTCTCTTATCCATGAAGTACTGGTAAGGAAACAATACAATAGCTACTTTTGATTCACAATGGAAAGGATTTTAAATCTACAGATAAGCTTTTCACTCAGCAGGGTGTCTTGGCTGACTCTTTCATTGTGCCTGCTAGGTTTGTGTGTAATTCAGATAAGTTTAGAAGGATGCTTGATTGGTTGTTGCTGAATGTATTTCTGTGTATTGTGCAGGAGTCTCTGTGCATGTGCTGAGTAAATGTTGAGTGTTAGTACTTTATGCTGATTCCAGCAGCTTGTGATTCCACCAGTGTGTATACACAATAGGCCATTGAAATGAGTGCCACTTATGCACCCCCTGCTTATGACTGCCCTACTGTAGGATATTTTGAGCAAATAATTTGTGCTGTTGCAATGACACACACTGAAAAATGGTTATGGAAACAGTTGCTCATTTAAAATGTGATTGATACCTTGACTTCGTTCTTACTTTGAACAGTGAAGGTGTTTCTGGGCAACATGCTGAGATTTATACCAGATGAAAACCATCTATTACAGTAACATAAATAAATAAGCATTTTACCTTAAGTAATTTGAGACTTATTTACTACACTGAGTATGCTTAAAATGTTAATACATATCTAGACAGACTGATGACTAAATTACTAATGCTTCTCAGAGAATCAGAAAAAGGATTTATCAGTAAAGGGAGATGTTTGCATTCTGTGGTTTGTGTATCAGGAAATGCCTGTTGTTTCCAGTTCCAGTAGTTGATGTTCTCTTCAGTAACCTTCATCTCCGAGCAGGGTCTTGTCATTTGCCTGCAGCCTGAACAGTCATTCTATTGTCTGACATTTAGGTATGTCTCATCTCTCTTAAGATTCACATTTTGAATCTGATTTAAATTACTTTATGTCATGTTTGAAAGCAACATAAAAAGATCAGCAGTAAAGCAGGCAATACTAAAAAGCAGTGTGGCAAATGAAGCAAAAATGTTGAATTTGAAAGCTGCATTTTTTTCTTGCTATTTCTGATTTGTTTCTCAGGAGGTAGAGGGAATAGTTTAGATGGAAAAATTATAATAAAGTTTTTTGTTTTCTTTACATCTTTTGTCACATTATAAGCTTACATTTTTTTTCCCTGGAAAACTTGTTTTCTTGGTTCTTTACTAGAGAGTGGATAGTAAGAAGTTTCAATGAATTCCAGGAAACCAGAGTTCAAAGAGTGAAGAACAACTACAAAATACTTGGGAAATAATTTTTTTTCTTTTTATTTTTCCTGATGTATAGAGCTTGGAACATGTCAATTCAAAATGAGTACATCATAGATTTCAGGTTCAAAATAATGTAGACAGTTGTAATGCTGATTCTCTAAAGTAAACGTGAAGTTCCTAGAACTGAGACAGTAAGGAATATCAGAATTTCAGGACATGAAATACATAGCATAACATCATCTGTAATCCCATCAGAAAAGCACCTTGAAAATCACCATAAGTTAACCAAGATGTGGGCAACTGAATAATGTTAGATATTCAAGTCCATACCAGTTAACTTTCCTCAAAATCTCTACCTTGTTTACGTAAACAAACTTAAGCATTTTTTGTTCACTCCTTAATTTTACCCCTAATAGCACTCCAGTCTTAGAAAAACATGTATGTCCATAATCTGTTCTGCAGTCATTACTTCTGTGGAGTTTTTCATTTGAAATGAGTCCACTTTTATTGGCAGGAAAAAAAGAGTGTTATGGCTGCTTTTTGGCATTTTCTTAATGTGACAAGGAAGACAATTATGTATAATCTCAAACTAAATAAGGCATTTTTAATGTATTTTTATCCATATTCAAGAAAATACCATTTAGGCAACAACTCTGCATTGCCTGCCAATGCTTCTTTGTTCTAGAAAATTCCTCTGCTTCCTGGCAGTATCAAAGCCAGCACACATTTAAACTCAGTCTAGATGTAATCTCCAACTGAGTTTCAAGGTGTTGAAAAGAGGCTTTGTGTTGTTTTCCAGAAATCTCTGAAGAGTTGCCCACAGGAACATTTAACTCTGTTAATAGTTCTAATCTTGGGACATTTGGGGCTGGAGTGGACACAGACTCCTGATATGCTGCCTGCTGGTCCTTGCTGCACTCTGAGTCATCCCTTCCCTTTGACTTTTTAAAAGCACTAAGTTGCTGCATGGAGGCAGAAGAGAAATATTGCTTTAAACTAAATACTAAACTACAGTCTTTGTATCATTGTTTATTTAAGATTAAAAAGTTGAAGAGCAAAAATAGAATTTAAAAAAGTTAATCCTCTGAACTGTCACACCGCAAGAGTTGTAACTTGCCTCTGTCTTTTCTCTCCCTATGGTTTAGCAGGCTTCCCCAAATAGCACTGATCCTTAATTCGACATGCATATGCCAGAACAGGCAAGCAGTTATGGGAGACAGTCACAGTCTGAAGGGAGAAAGCAAGTTTCTCTATTAGTGTATGAAAAACAGATACTTAAAAACATAAATTTTAAATGTAGTTTATTTTAGATATTTATTGACAGTACATGAATATGCCCAAGAAGACTTCTAAGTTTCCATTGATTGCTTTATAGTGTTCTTGTGAGGAGATCAAATGATTACCTATCTCCATGTCTTTTTTGATGTGTTTCAGAAGGTGAAGAAGAATGGAAGGTTATAAAAGGGAAATTTCTAGCTATCAATGCAGTAAATATGAGCTGTGCCTGCCCACGAAGTCCAAAAGGTCTTTCACCAGCAGCTCATTTGGCAGATGGTTCAGCAGACCTCATTCTAGTTCGGAAATGCTCCAGATTTGATTTTCTACGGTATCTTGTCAGACACACAAACCAAGATGATCAGGTGTGTATTCCTTTTGACAGTGAATTACATCAAAGGTGTAAATATTGGTATTCTTATAGGACAGAAATAATATTTATAAAGCAGGTTTGTTTGTTTTTTAAAAATTTATACATTTTGGGTGATGCAATCTCAGAATGTGTACGATGAAAAAAAAAAATTGACTCAAAACATTTTACCAGGCAACTACTTGGCCACAGCATTCTAACAGAATTCCACTTTTGCCAACTGAATTCAGTTTTGTAACATTTTCTGTTACAAAACTGAATTTCTGTATTTGCTGTATTTGCTGTTTGAACAATATTTAAAGTTATTTTGTCACAACTGTGCCCTCATGTAGTTATCACAAAAAGCTGCTTATAGCATGGAAAACTACTCACAGCATGAATAGCTGAGGTAGGTGTGGTGAAGAATAATAAATCACTTTTGTGAACTGTATAAAAATGTGATTTAGAAGAAAGTTACCAGAACTGCAATTTGATTGTAAACTGCAGGCTTTTAGCAGTATTTTACTACTAGAAGTGACCAGGATATGAGCTTTGTGCATTCAGCTTCAAAATTGTTTCTGGCATGTGTTGTAGCTGTCAGGTGGGAAGATTCATCATTGCTTTGGGTCATAATATCTCTTGAAACAGAGCTATGGCTGTGACTACACATATTTAATATTTGTCACAGCCTGATATTATTAACATCTGGAAGTTATCTGAACAATGGATTAATGTCATATCTAGTGCATAAAAGCAATAACAAATCTTGCATGTTTATGATGCTAGTCTTCTCCCATTGTGAAAGAATTAGTCTAGATTCTTTTTCCTTTATTTCTACCTTGTGAATGTGTCCGTATTCGTCCTTCCCACTGTTCTCAATCTCTTCCTCTTCCTATCACTTTTCACTCACTGTTTCCTTGATACTTTCAACTATGTGAAGCCATCCCTCACTACCTTTCAAATTGGCTGTAACATTTATCAAGGGACAACATTCTGCTTCGGCTTGAGGTGTGAGAGCTGGGGTGCTCTCTGCATAGATGTGGGTGGCAATGCAGCCATGGATACCAGCATTTGCATCTGAGCAGTTTGGACTAGCACATTGTTTAGTGAGTCACTTTGGGTCCAGGAGCCACTGCTTTCAAGCATAGTTTGACTTCACAGTTCATTTATGGTTAAAGGGAACTTAGGACCAAGGAGGTCTCTCCACTTCTGCTTTTTGTGGTTGTCATTGTGGCCATTTCCTTTCCAATGCTTCCCATTTCTCTCTGGGATATGATGGTTTTGCAGTGGAGATTAAATGTAGGGTTGTACGTAAGTCCTTAGCTCAGGTTAATGTCCACCATAAAAACCCTTCTTGAAAACTTAAGGAAATGGGGGGGGGGGGGGGGGGGGGAAGGAAGGAAACTGTGACTGTACATCAGTACAGACTGGTTTGTGAGTAAATTTTCTTCACATTTGGTTCCTTGCCTTTCCCTTCCTGTGACACACACAGACATACTCCATGGCCTTTGCTAAATGAGCTGTCTGTACTCAATACAGCTTGCTGAATAGTTAGCTCCATATCTGTTAAGTTGCTTTCAGGGCAAGATGGGGGCAGCCTCTAATTTATTATCCCTTCAATTAATGACACCCATTTTAAAGCATTTGTTCAATATTGCAGTGTTAATCTGCAGCCTCGGTTCTAAGAGCAGTCTTCTAATTGACCTGCTTTTTCTAGCTGAATTAACTAGGTAATTTTTATTTTTTTTTTAATGGAATAATATTGCCCTCCATTCTTATTTTCATGTACCCCCAGCTCTGTCGTTTGATCACAGAGGCTGAGGGAAGGCTTGAGAGGTAAAAGGCTCACACTGCCATGGAATTCTCGCCTTCAGGGCATTGTTCAAGTGCAAAAGCAGAAGACTTTCAGAATAGCCTACAGTCTTAAGGACTGTACTTGAACAGGCCCTCAGGATGGTGCAAAGATACAATCCAAACCTTTCTGACTTTGTGTTGCAATCTGGTCTAAGCACAGAAGAGCAAAGAAAACTATGTCTCTGTGAATAATAGGGATTGAACCCAGGAAAGTTCAAAATACACCCCAGAACTTGATTAAAACCAAACAAGGTTAGATGTTGATACCAAAAAACTGATATATTTTATTTAATAGTAAAAGAGGCAAAGAAAGAAAGAGGAAAGAAAGGAAGAAATTTAAAAAGGGATGGCAACTCACAGAAGAGAGAATGACAGAGCAGGTTAAGTAGGAATCCCATGGATTTGCTTCCCTCCATCTGGTCTTCTTGGTGGTGTGGGTCCCCTGCTGAAAAGCAGAGTCCAGTGGATTAATGCACATTTGGGCAGGTGGGAACACCCAGGTGCGTGCCTCAAAGGGGGCAGGTTTGACACTGTCCCTTGCAAGGCTGTGGATCTGTTGCATCATTTGCATCATGTGCAATGCTCTGGTGCTGGATCTGAGGACTCCTTTGAGAGTGGCCTTTGATGGGCCATGACACCTTCTCTGCTGTCCCTCAGGTGGCTGTCCCTTGGATGTGCCAGGGGACAGGGGTGAAGGGCCCCTGCCCCTGCGCTCCTCTGCACAGAGGGGAGGGGGAGGGTCATTGCTTCTGACCTGAGGCTTTTTCACCACACCCCCAGATCCTCTCCTCCTCCCCCCTTTGATGTGTGGGTCTGTTGGAGCCTGACAGCTGATAGCCCCTGAAGATGCTGGGCTTAATCCTCCTGGGAATGTATTCTCCTCCCCAGCCCAGACCCAGTCACTTTATCTTACCTCCATCAGCCTGCAGTCCAAGGCCTCAGTCAGGAGGTGAATTTGGGGTGGGATGGTCTTCCATGCAGCTTTTGTTATACAGTTTTGCTATGAGAGGCACTATACAGTGACCCTTGAGAGGGAAGGTTTCATTTTGGCTTTATTGTTTTTGACTTGTGCAGTTTCTCACAAACAAATACCACTTTATACCTCAGGTAAGCTTCTCTAGAAAACTGGAGTGGACAGACTTTCCTTGAGTACAAAGTGCTGCATGCTGAGTTGCTTTACACATCAATTGTATTTACTAACAACCACCTGACTTGTCTTTTTTCTTCTTTTTTTTTTTTTTTTTCGGGTAGTTTGACTTTCCATTTGTAGACGTTTATCGGGTGAAGTGTTTCCAATTTACATCAAAGCTTTCAGAAGACAATGAAAGCAATGTAATGGACATAGGAAAGAAACGTTTTGGCCAGTTCTGCAGAGATCATCCAGCCTGTTGCTGTAATATTGTTAATAGCACCTGGAATTGTGATGGAGAAACTCTGGATAGTTCAGCAATTGAAGTGAGGTAAATTTTCATTTTCCTGTCTATATAGCAGAACACATTAAACCTTCTCATTGATTTTAAAGATGCTTATAAAGACATCCCTAAAAGATGTCTATGCAAAGCAAATTTCAGTCTTCTGATAATAAACCTAAATATTTTTGTTACCATTTTGAATCCTTTCCAGAGAATACTGTGTTGTATGTTGTAAATGATCACTCTGAGTGAGATGGATGACCATACCTTTGAAGACATACTTACATCATAGGAACTGGTATTATGTGTTTAAAGTGCTGAAAGTGAAGATGGTGTTGGAAGGATTCTTTTTAAATGTGTGGAATGCCTCATTACTCTGAGCAGTAGCTTTTTCTATTTAGCTTAAGTAAGCATCTTTGTCCCACAGAAACAGAGTATGTCCCAAACTTTGTGGTTTTTTGTACACAGCTCAGTCTCATCTCCAGTCTTCACATATGGAGAAAGAATTTTGCAGTTGTGCAAATAATCAAATTAGAAAAGAAGTTTTGAAATTTGAAAGGTTGGGTTTTTTTGGATTTCTCTTTTTTATGTTTGTTTTTGTTGGGTTTGTTGTTGTTTTTGTTTGGATTAGTTATGGTTCCTCGTTTCGTTTGCTGTTTTCATAGCAAAGGGAACCAAACCTATAATATTTACATACAAGTGTGTTCTATTAAAATATAATCACTTAGCAGTCCAAAGGTGAGTTTTATAAATGCTGTATATTGTAAAAGATTGGCTCATCTAAGTGCCCATAGAACTTCTTGCATGGACAAGGGGAGTAAAAAAGGATAGATGAAAGCATCCAGCTCTCTGAGCAGGGGAGTATTGTATCTAAAATGAGGGTGTGATTTCTGTAGTCAGGTGTAAGAAACTTTGTCCAGCTGTTTGAAATTAATGGATTATTAGAATTAAATATATAATACCTACTTATTTCTTACTATTTTTTTCTATATTTTTCAGGGTTCACTGCCAGTTAATGAAACTGTTTGCAAGGGGAATTGAGGAAAACTGTAAAGATGAAGCTGCCCACAGCCAGAGTAGCATTGAACAATTACTATAGACATTGTTCCTCCAATGGGGAGAAGAAAAAAATAAAAGCTCAAGGAAATTGAGTAAATATGCATTTTAGTCAAATTGACAAGTATTTTAAACTTCTAGATTTTTTTTATGGCTTCACTATAATTTTAGACATCTTACTGTATTGTGTCATTTTTTTAAAAAACCATTGTAATCATTAAAATGTATCTTGGAGCAATGTAATCTATTATGTTAGAAAAGATGGGATTGGCCTGTATCTATGTATTCATGATAACTGATAAATTCTCTGTGCTTTTCTAGAGAGCTAATTTAGTAGTTGTGTTGCAATAATGCCTAAATGTTATGAAGCATTGGACTTGCCACTGGCACCAGGATAAGACACTTTCAGTGTCTGAGCAGACGTTTTCTGCTGGGAGTGTTACGTAGTTGCATGTGGCTTAAATGCTGGACAATGGTGTTGTCATTCGCTTTTTTTTTTTTTTTTAATTAAAATCTTTCATTTTGTAATTCTGACAATACCTTGCAACTTATCAATGCAATTCAAACACACATTCCTGGCTTTAAGTAATAACAATAATAGTGTACAGATATTTGGAAAAAAAGCACAACTATATACAGGACACACCTCATCCTATATATTCTGTCTTTGAAGGTTTCCTTGCATCATGCTTTTTGGGATTATAAAGGGTTTTATGACTGTTTGGATGATACCAAATACCACACACTGCAACTGAAAAGTCTTGCAAGCAAATTGCAGGAGTACTTGTATAATATCAGGAAGGTACAGGAAAGGAAAATATAAATAAGTTCTCAAAACACCAGCAAGTTTTAGTTTTTAAAAATATCTGATATTAACGTTTTAAAAGCTTCTCTCTTCAGTACACAATTCTTTAGACATTCTACTCCATACGTTAAAATGTCTTTGCAAAATAAAATGTTGAAGTGTTGAGAAATATGATTTGATAATTGTAAATCCTTAAAATAATTTAACCAAATATGAAACAAAATAATTTACTTTGAAGCCAAGGGAAGAAACTGACCTCTGAAAAATCATGAATTCACTGTGCTGATTTGTTTTTATAACAAAAAACATTCAACTGTCATATAGAGCTATGGAGTGATTATTTAAGTTGTATATAATTCTGTGTATTGTGACACATATATATTTTGTGTCCAGGGTTGGGGCTAAATTTTGATCTTCTTGTAAGATTTATTTCTGTTTGAGGACAGAAGTTAGCCCCTGTTCTAGTCTATCTTTTAAGTGTTTAAGTTTAAAGTTCTCTTTAGAATTGACTTCAGCTGAGGTATTTTTGCATCCAAACAGCTGCTGAGTCTGTATTTGTGTATATTTATTGGTACTTCTGTCATCCAGCTTGTGTTAGTTTCATGTCTCTCATAAATGTGGTCAGTGTAAGCCATGGTGATTGGTCATTTCATTACTGAAGCACTTGAATATTGTTATAAATGGCAGGTTATTTTTTTAATTGAAGTTATTTACATTCCAGTTTTGTGTATTATCAAAATTGTGTTCTATATCTTTGCTACAAAGTATTATTCATATTGCTCTATATGACAGAAAGCACTTGCAAATTATATTTGCCTCAAGTACAATCATACAAAGCTTAGGATCTTTATTTTGTTATATAGTATTTCAGGAAAATACTTGAATACTTTTCCAAAACTACTGCTCTTTTCTTTCCTTATTAATGGAATGAGTTGAAATGTTGATTCATCCAGTGTTTTTCTGACACTTGTAATGCAGGTGTTATATATACTATATTTTTAAAGCCGTGTTTAATAAGTGAAGTAGTACTTTTGAACTAACATCCCATTGAAAATGAAATTATGCAGTTCTACAAATGTGAATATGTTTTGAAAGTGTCATTTGTTAAAAAATGCATATGGTTATTGTGGTTAATTTATGAATATTGTGGGAGTACCCAGACTTCCAAGTTACAGTAATTCTTGTGCAGGAGGTAATGGTGCACACTCAGCTTACCAACAGTGAGGGAGTTTGAGGCATTGCAGCTATCCAGAGCACATTCTCATCAATGACAACTGGAATAAATACTAACCAGCTCTTTCCATCAGTTTACTAGCAAGTCATGAGACCCCTACTTGAAAAATGGAGACTTAATCTCATAGTGAATGTATATTGAAATGCTTTGAATATTTGAGTATCTGAAACTGAGTGCTTGGTGTTCCCAAAGAAAGCCACAGTGAGGGTCTTCTTTTTGAGAAAAAGCCACCAGAAAAGGACGAAAGATCATTGTATAATATGGTAAAGAAGTGTGAAGTAAATAATAAAGATATTGCAACATAATAAAATTTAAAGGTCTTAGGTAATAGAAAAGCTGCATAGTTGCATTTGAATAATTCTGTTGTAGTGTATTAAACTAGCAAAGCACCATATGTGAGTTGTATGGCGTGTCCAGTTTATTTTCAAGAGAGCTGTGTAAGTAATGTCTGCTTACATTTTAATTCTAGGGACTTTTTTCTCCGAATGTAATCTTAGTATGGAAATTATGTGTAGGAAAACCAGCTTTGATTTTTTTTTTCCAGATCTTGCTGGCTTCAAGATTAGAAAATGTGTTCTGTTTTATGATGCTAGGGCATCTTATTAAAAAATAAAACTGCATTGTACTACGTTACATTGGTTTTCTTCTTTTCACAACTTGATTTGAAAAAAACACACTTGGACAGAAATCAGGCAGTAGTATACTTAGTGTAACCACTGTGAGCAGATCAAACCAAGTGAAGCAATTCATAACCTTCCAGTTGGGTCGATGACAGCTTTGTGGCAAGTGTAAGTGTGAACAAACACAGAGTGAAGGAAAGCAACAAGTGAAACTGGACTTAGGCTAATACTAAGCAATTCTACAAGGGTAAACTAAATATGAAACTTATTATAGTGCAGGTATTCACAGTTACTATTATGGAAGTGAAAAGAAACTGCTGTTCTAAGAAGTGTGAAATATGTATTATATATAAATAGTATGTGGTAAATAAATGAGGGGTTTAGTATTTTGTTGCAATAATTGCTACAGATGAAGTACATATTCTAATAAGTAAAATGTGTTCATTGTAGATAAACAATGGGCATAGAAGGAGAACATGTTTTCAGCACTGTAGACACTTCTGCTTTTGGAGTGTATTGTTTTTATTTGGCAAGGTTTGGTAGCTGAGGGGCTGCAAGGCTGACTTCTGGATGAAGGCAGCAAAGGATGCCCCCATGTCAGTCGTTTCCTCAGCCAGCTCTGAGATGGACCTGCCACTGGCCAAAGCTGAGCTCATGGGATGGCATTGCTAAGAACTTCTGTGATAAGTAAGATAAGGTAAAAAGTACTGCTCGACAGCTGTGAAAGGAGTGAGTGGAAAATAAACATCCTGCAGACACTTAAGGTCAGTGAAGAAGGGGGAGGATGTGCTCCAGGCACTAGATGAGATTGCCCTGCAGCCAGTGGAGCAGGTGGATGTGCCCCCAGGAAAACTGCAACCCATGGAGAGCCCATGGTGGAGCAAGTTTCCTGGCAGGGTCTGCAGCCATGGAGAGGTGCACATACATGAGCTGGTATTTTTGGCAGGAACTGTGGCCCATGGGTGATGCTTTCCTCCTCAGGAAGGAGGAAGAAGTAAGAGAGAGAGAGTCTTGAACTCACTAGAACCCCCACTTCTCCATCCCCCTGCACTGCTCAGGGCAGGGGGGATGAGGTAGAAGAGTCAGAAGTGAAGTTGAGCGTAGGAATGAGGCAGAGAGGGAGGAGAGGAGGTGGTGCATTTAGGTTTGGGTTTATTTCTGTCTTACTCTCTTATTAATTGGCAATAAGTTAAATTAATTTTCCCCAAGATGACTTTGTTTTGCCCCTGACTGTAATTGCTGAGGGCCTCCCTGTCCTTAGCTTGACCCCTGAGCTTTTCAACCATTTTTTACCCTGTTCTGAGGAGGATCGTCTAGAATCAGAAATTTCTCTGAACATGTGTCTTGCAATTCAAGTATTAGAATAATAGAATTTTAGAACTATTTAGGTTGGAAAAGACCTTGAATATCATAAAGGCCAACCCTTAAACCATCACTGCTAAGTCTTCCACTAAACCATGTCCCTAAGGGCCACATGTACACATCTTTTAAATACCCCCAGGGCTGGCGTCTTAGCCAGCATCCCTGGACAGACTGTTCCAATACTTGATAATTGCTTCCATGAAAATTTTTTTCCTAATACTGAATCTAAACCTGCCCTGACACAGCTTCACAGGAACTTGATTGGAGGGGACTTTGAAGATAAACTTGAGTCTAAAGCGTATTCTGGCCTCAACTTGAGGCTCTTTCCTCTATTTCCTCTTGTTCTATTGTTTTTACACAGAAAAGGAGCCCCCCACCTGGCTACAAGCTCTTTTCAGGCAGTTGTAGAGTGTACTAAGGCTTCCTCTGAGCCTCCTTTTCTGCAGAATAAACACCCCCAGCTCCCTCAGCAGCTCCTCACCAGACTTGTGCTCCGGACCCATCTCCAGTTCTGTTGCTGGTCTGTGGACACAATCCAGCACCTCTTCTAATGAGTGGCCCAGAACTGAGCACAGAATTCATCTCCCTAGAACTCTTGCCTTAATCCCTATGAAATAAATGAGTAATAGGAATTCATCATTTTTATTCTCATTAGTGACTTGGTTCTTATTTGAACTTTTCAACAGGAGAGTTAAGTAATTTAATAGATTCTGACTGGCGTTTAAGTTTCAGTAAGTGAGTTCTGTACATAATGAAGCAACAGTCTTCCCAGACTTCTGTCTTAACCCACTTTAATGTACATGATCTACATCTTGCAAAGGCTTATGCATGTTCTTAATTAATACATGACTAGAACCATTAATTAGAAGGGGGTGGGGTATTTATTCTTCAGTCATGCCTTTCAAATACAGTGCAATGAGAAGATTGTCTATTTTTTTATTAAATTTCCTGCTGTTGAGAAATAATAATTTGTATTATTATTATTAGGTATTATGTACCTACCAAAATTGCCAATGAGGTTGTCTTCAAAAAATGTTGGCTTCTTTGAGACTCATGTCTGAAAGGATGAATTGCTCTTGTTGGTAGCTGTTTCACCTAAGGTGCAATTTTCTGGCTTATTTCATAGAAATCCTCCAGCAATAAATAAAATTAATAGGTTTTCATCTTTTTTTTTTTTATTCAATATTTCAGGAGTGTAGGAAAAATATAAGAGGAACAGTAATTATTTATAAAGGAAAAACACTGAACAAATAACAGAAGTGATACAAATTAAAAAAACCATGAAGACCAAATTCTGGAAAGGATGAAAGGGAACAATTGCAAAACAAATATTTAAAAGAAGAAAAATAAAAGAAGAAAAGAGAAAACAAAATACAGATTTTTTTTCCCCCATTTATTTTGCTGGAATCCTTTGCCTAGGTACCTGTGAGGTAACTGCACAGTAAAGCTAGCACTGAAGGTTTGAGTAGATTGCTAGAAGTTTGACTATTTACTACTGGTAGAGAGAAGAAAAGCTTCATCACTGTTGTGAAGACATATTTCTTAAAAAATGCTGTGTTACCCTCTGTATTTCCACTCACAAACTTTACCATAACTGCAGCATAGCTAGAAGAGCTGTTAAAGGAGAATTGTAAAAGCAGCTTCATGGTTTCCTGTAGCAATGTGAAACATTTTGAAATTACTGTTCAATTTACTCTCCCAAATTCTGTTTTTTATATTAATATTTAGCAGCTGTTTTTTAGGAAAGGGGATGTTGGATGGCAAGAAGCAATGCTAGGCTAGTGTTTCATTGCTGCTGAGGTGAAGGTGTTGGGATAGCAACTCACCCCAGCTAAGGGTCTGTCCCATAAACCTTGTAACATCAGGGGAAGTCCCCACAGAAAATGCTTCCCTACAGGTAACACCTATGGAGTTCCTAGAGTGTGTCATCTGTTCTGAGCTTTCAGTGATGGATATTCAGCAAAGCAAATTAACAATCAAATTCCTTAAAGATTTTTAGTTAGAAACCCTTGATCACTCACTTAGCTGAATCTCCCTTGCTGTATTTACATATGGGCAGAGAGATTAGCTTGTTGCCTTTGGGGAATTCACTCCCTGGGCTATTCTGTTGCCTCTCAGTCTCTTGTTCTTTGCCTAACAGTATTTCTATTCAGACAGAGGAGGAAAACCTGAACAATATTCAAGTACTGCTTGATAAGAAAAACCACTTGAAGCTGATTTTTGTTTACCACCAAAGAAGGGGCTCTATAGAAGAGAGCTGGTACTGGCAGGGTTGCTCTAGAATGAGTAGCTGCATAAAGTCTTCAATCAAATCAGATACTTTTTAGTACTTAGATGCCATGTTTTCACAGAATGCTGTTTAAAGCTCTGATGGATGCATTTAAAGTAGATATTTCCCCTCAGCAATACCTATCAGATAAACAACTACTCTGAGGATTACTCTGCTGGTAGATGCTGCCCTGCCCCTAGACCAAAGAACGACCCAATAAGTAGCTCTCAGATATTTGGAGCCTCCCATTTCCATTGTGTCTCACCGTGTTTGAATTTTCTATGGAAAGCAGGCAAAACCTGAAGACCTGGGTGTTGCTGTGGTTGTAATTTTCTAGTAAAGACTTTCAGAAAAACCTCAGGATGTTGGTAGTAGGGTTTGGAAAGAGTAAACATAGGCATATTCTATCACCAGAACAGCAGATATTACTATTTGTTCTCCTCTGTATGCAGGCAAAGCTTTGAGCCAAAGAGGAATTTGTATTTTTTGCTGCATAAAAGAGTATGCAGACTCAGTGGAGGAAGGTGAGGTGGGGAAGAAGCACAAGGTTGCTGCTTCCTGTGCTCAGAGAGTCCATCCTGAGGCTTTTGTGGTGGGAACACCAGGCACTAATGGATGGACCAGTGCAGAAGAGGGATGCAGTGAGTAGGAATATCCAAAGATCACTGGCTATGCAGACTCAGCAGTCCAAACTCACCCACCCAGTAAATAAAGCATTGCACTGTACCTGTGTCAGTTGCTGAGGTTTGGGACTGAAGGCCATTGCTGTCTGCCCTGCCTTCCTTTGTTGGAGGAAATTTCACTGGTTTGGGATAAATCTGGCTGGTAACACTGCTATGAGAAAGCACAGCAGGAATTTATTAGCAAAGGTGGCTGTGTTCAGTGTTTTCACTGGAGTTAAAACAGTGGAAAAAGGAGGCCCTGGAAGGGTTGTTGATTCACACTGCCCTTACTGAAGTAACCCAACACAATGCACCTCACACTGCTCATGCAAGGGGATGGGAGGCTATGGCTGCTTGCACTGGGTTCTACCAGGGGTCCTAGTTTTTTCCTTCCAACAAAGCTACTGAACACAAGAACTCTCTTCTTCACTTGGCATGGGCAGTGGCTAAGGGAGTGAATGTTATTCCCATTTAAACGCACAAATAGCTGTATTTGGATTCTCTTCTGTTCCAGGACACCACATACATCCCACAGTAGTGACAGCCAGAGCTTCCTGTGGAGTGGAAAATGCCTTCCTATGCTCTTAATGCAAGGTGTCAGTGGGAGGAACTACAGTTACTGTGGTTTTCATGTTTTTCCTGAAGCCACTCAGGTGGGAATGCATCTCTGCTATATTCAGAAAGATTTGGCAAACCACACTGGCCATAATGACGCCTGCTGTGCCTTTTCTACTGACATCAATTGATGCCTTAGACAGTACCAACAGGCTGTAGGCCTGTGAAGGTGTAATGTGAAGGTGTAACCAGCTGACATCCATCAGTAAATGAGGTGGCCATTATCTCTGAGCTGGGGCCTCAGACATTTTAGCAGAAGAGTGAATATTGTTGATGCCTATGCAGTTGCTGTCTTTGATACACATTGAAATGTGTGCTGGGAAACCCAGCTGTGTACCAGGAGGAAGAGGTGGGTGTCTCCACGGCTGGGCAGCTGGTATGGGTGAGCAGGGGTGACCTGTGGCCCTCAGGAGCACTGATGTGGAGCATGCCTGGCAAAGGGCCTTGTGTTAGGATGTGCACAGCATTGATGGCTCTGACATAAGCCATGCTCTGCCTCTAGAATGAAGATGTGACACTGGGAGCAGCAACCAACAGGGAGCAGACAAAACAGCTTATACAAAACAGGAGAGGGCAGAGGTGGTGTTAACAATGTCTGTAATGGACTTGGTGCCTGTGGACTGCAGTGCAGCAGAGCTGCAGGGGCTGAGCACAGCCAGCTCGCTGAAAGCAATGAGGCCTGGAAGCCAGTGCACTGGCAAGTCATGTCTTGATCTAAAAATAAAGTGCTTGTAGGTGCTTATGTTGCACTAGAAAGGCTGAAAGGTCCTGATGCAAGTCCCAGATCATTAAGATACTGTAAGCCTGATCTCATGAGTGGTGGCCTCCAGCAAGTTACTTGTGCTCCATTGTTTAAATAATGACTTGGGCAGCGTGGCTTCTGAGATGCTCTGGGGCACAGCATGGTGGCTTTTCTACCCACCCAAAGCTCTCTCCAACCTCCTGTTTGCTAATTTGCCTTTCTCTTCTCACAGCCAACTAGGCCTTGAGAAGAAGCCATATGAGGAGTGGCTGAGGTCACTTGATCTGTTCAGCCTGGAGGAGACTGAAGGGAGCCCTCACTGCAGTTACAGCTTCCTCATGAAGGAAGAGGAGGGGCTGACACTGATTTATTCTCTGTGCTGACCAGTGACAGGACCCAAGGGAATGGCCTGAAGTTTTGTTGGGGAAGGTTTAGGTTGAATATTAGAAAGAGGTTCTTCACCCAGAGGGTGGCTGGGCATTGGAACAAGCTCCCCAGGGCAGTGGGCACAGCACCAGCCTGACAGAGTTCTAGAAGTGTTTGGACAATGCTCTAGGGCACAGGGTATTGCTCCTGGGGATGGTGCTGTGCAGGGCCAGGAGTTGGACTTGATGATCCTTGTGAATCCCTTCCAACCCAGCATATTCTGTGATTCTGTGAATACCAGCATGTTAAAATCTCCTAATGAGCAGGAAGAATACTGACACTGGAAGGTTGCTGCTTTTATACAGGGCAGCAGGGCCTATGTGGTGCATATGAATTCAGATGGAAGAGCACAGCCTTGTCATTTGGGTTTGTGTCCCACGCCAGGTGACATGGATGTGTCATGGAGAAGACCGGTGTAGTAAAGTGAGTGACGAAGAGCAGCCCTACTGCTGCCACTCCTGTGGTACAGCATATTTTTGACTGTGAACATTTGGGAGCAATTTGACATGATAAAATAATTGGTGACAAAAGTGTATTCATTTTCGACACCTCTTCATGCAGGTCCACTGGAAGACATGCTTGCATTCTTGGATGTAGTCCGAGACTTGTAAATAACATCAAATATTTTGTTGTAACCTCATTTTTCTCTGTTCAAGAACCTGTCAAGATCTTGTTTTTCCATCTTGGCTGGCACTGCTGACACAGGGGTGTCAGCACAGAGAAGGCTGGCTAGCCTGAGCAATGCTAAACATCTGTGAGCACAGTGCTCAGATGTCACTGGCTGGCCTGCCTTGGTAGAGACGTGTCAGAGGAAAAAGGCTCAGTGTGTGCTGAGTCTGAAGGATAACCCTTGAAAATGACACATCCACAGAGCATTGCACACACTCCAGTTTTGCCTTTGGGTAGACGCAGATTATTTTGCATACAAATATGAGCGGATGGAGGCAGCACAGAGAACTCAGCCTATTGCTCTCCCGTGTGCACTGATTGAATCTGAACCTGCAGTCTACAGTTACCACAGTGGAAACATTGCCACTATCTTTCAATAAGGGGAGAAATATAGCTTTGTTTTGCTTTTGGAGTCTTTCTATTACAAATCAGTGCCAATAATCCAGGAAAAGAGAAGATTATTTTTCAGTAAAACATTGAACAATGCCATTACATGCAGTTATATATGTCACTTGTTTTTCCACACCCTAAGACACAGTGGAAAGTTCTGAAGTTTAAATAATTTTATGATAATAAACTCTCTGGTACTGTTTAATAATTCTGCATGTTAACATAAATACTTTTAAATCTACCTCATCTGCAGTGACTGCTATTCAGAGTTTTAAATCTGACCTGATCCTGCAGCTCCCTCTACTGAAAATTAGTTCTCTGGAAAATAACTCCACATTTCAAAATACAGCAGTCATTTTTAAGGTAGTCTGGCAACTCCTTTTCCTATGGCTCCCTACAGATGAGATTTGCAGTAACGTATTTCACTTCAAATTACATGTCACTTCACACCAGTGATTTCTACTTTTAATTTTCTTTACAGGATTCAATGTGATCAAACAATAATAGATACTATGTAGTTGCTTTTTGTCTCAAAGAACTGAACAATTTGAACAACATTTTCCTTAGAAAGGGACAGAAACAGGTCAAGAAGGGGGAAAGTACAATCATAAATTTTAGCGTCTGGGACCCTTGTTCATATACCAACTTTCTCAACGGCTGAATTTGCCTGTGTTACAAGTGTCTTGGGCACACTATCACAGATGGCTTAAATATTTGTTTCCACCAGGTCTCAGTAGTTTTAGTTTTCCCTTTGCTCTGCCCTAAGCAAGTGTGGACAAATGTCATAAATAGGGAAAATCAGCTGCCATATCTGTTAGGCAGAGAGCCTGCAAGGACAGATGATCTGTCATTTTCAGTCAGTGCCACGTGGTGTATGGGAGGTGGGAACAAACCTGGCTAGATCTGGTGTGGGGTTTTTTTTCCCTGCCAGTTTCTGGCTCTTGGACTCTGCCCTGTTTGCTCCTTTAATGGCCATAGCAGTATTTCTGAGCACTCCTGGCCTCCCCCAGCTTTTCCACTTCCTCATTGCCATCCTGAATTTTCACTATCCCGTTACTTTGTTTTACTGACCCTTTCTGGAGTTCAAGTATGGTACCTGTGTTACTGGGCTCATAATACTGCTCTCTGTTCCTTTGGTCTCCTTTTCTCCACCTTTGCACTCCCTCAGTCTGGCTGCCTGCTGCTCTAGCACACAAGGTATCAAGCTCTTCTCTGTGTTTCTTTTCTAGAACTTTTCTGTTTCATTTTGTGATGCAGACATGTATCTGAAACGAGGGACTCACTTGTACATCTCTGAGAAAAGATGTTTAATATCTGGACGTGTCTTTGGGCACCCAAGGGTTTTTTTTACCTTATGGTATATCCAGGACATACTGATCAGCTTTGGATTTTGGATTTGTGAGTGTTTTTCTGTCTGAGCACTTGAAAATTCTCTAAAACACCTTTTTTCAAGGGGAAATATTGATGTATAATAAATGAATAACAATAGCAATAGGAAATTATTATTTGTTTTGTGTAGTTCAATTGCAAATAAGTGCATGTTCCCGAAGGGAGCATTTAAAAACCAAGTATCACTGATATGAGGCTACATAACATCACCACTGGGGTAAGGCACTGTCATGTTCATACTTCTTTTCTGTCTAAAAGACTAGGTAAAAGAAGCACATTGCTGTGAACCGTGAGCTTTTCTTATTTATTTCTACATTAAAACATATCTCCAAGGAAACAGAACTCCTGTGAGGCACTGCTAAGGTGTTTGTTCCCTCTCTTAACTTTCCAACAGTCATCTTTATTGAAAGCCTTTAAAAAATAATGATTTCTTTAGCATGTAAAAGTATGAACAACATGAATGTCAATATTTATGCTCTACATATTTTCTTCTCTATAGCAGAGCAATGATATATGTATAAGAGCAATTTTGCAGAAAATAGGGTGGAGTGATTTCAGTGCAAATGTTCCTTGCATTTCTTGCTATGAGCTGGCTTGTTTACTATGGGATCCATAATCCACACAACATTCGATTGAAGTGCATCCATCCTAATGCTTGTAACTGGCTTTCATCAGAAGCCACAAGCCAGAAATTGGCTGTTCTGTGGCCAAAAGGGCTGTGTAGTCTGTGTTTCTTGGGCATCTTTTAATTCAGGAGCATTACGATCCCTGGGGCCTGTAGTGGAAAATGGTAAGACATAACACAAATCTACTGAAAAGGTAGCAGGAGAAGTACCAAAGTCCCTGTGGGGGAGCAGTGGAGGAATAATACACAGCAGAGCAAACTACAGGCTGATGCCCAACCTCTGCAAGTTGATGTATCCCAGGTCAGGTTACTGGCTGAGACTTGGGCTCAGCCAGCGGCATACTGATTACAAAATCCAGACTGACTGTGCTTTGGAGCCTTTGGCATGTGACCATTCCTCTTCAACAGCCTTACATAAATGTTTTGAAATGCAGCTGTTCCTCAACAAAGCCTTTGGCTGTCGGTACCTTGCTGAATGCCAGAGGGTTTCCTCCTCTTCTGACGGGCAAAGGGACAAGACATGAATGGCAGGTCAGCTATGTCCTCAGCTGATGGAAATCATCTCCTTTGACCTTTAAGAGAGCTACACCAGCTCACCACGGATGGTGAGCTGCCTAGCTGTTATATGTTAAATCCAAGCACATATCAGGAAGTATTGCACTGAAAATGTGAACAGACTTTCCACCCAAGGTGTGACCTCTGAAATTGTGCTCTGTCAGCTCTAGCAATGAAGTAACTTTTTATTCTAATTCAGTATACTCTGAACCAGAGGAACTAGACTAATAGGAGTGTTAGGTTTATTTCCAGCTGAGTTTTGAGTAAGGCAAATTTGCATTTTCTATTGAATACACAAGGCCATCTAAACAGAAGAGAGGAGAAGACAGTCTATTCACATTATGTAAAGGCGGCATACCAGTTTAAAGGGTTCTGTTTGCCTAGAAGAGTGTGAAGGAGACTTTTTAATTACCTGTCTAGGGTTGACAAAGATAAACACCCTGTTATTATTCTATGTATTTGCTTGTAACTCAATTAAGGATGTGTACTTAATTGTATCACCAATATAAAGAAATAAGTGTTAAGGTGTTTGAAAGCTAAAGGAAATGAGATGTCCCTCAAGAAACATGAAAGGTCAGGGAGTAGAGAAAGCAAGGAAGCATAAAATTATGGCATTGGTATTCAACTAAGATCAGAAGTGAAGGGCTGTGTTATCTGAATTCCCAATTGTAAGGTTGAATTGTGGAGTTAGCAGAAAAAGCAGAGCAACACGGCACAGCAGAATGAACTAAATCAAACACGTCTAGCTGTTCTGACAGTGGTAAGGAGAGCTTATGTTCTCAAGTTATTTCAGTAACACTGAATCATCCCTGACATAGCTACAATATTTGCTGTCTTCTGTGTACAACACTCTTGAATGATAGCATTTAATGCATGACACTGAGTGATCAGATCGTTTAATTTTTCTGTTTCCTCATATTAATTTTCCCATTAAAAATACAGAAACAACCAAGGAGATTAGTTTAGGGTTTGTTTGGGTTTTTTTTTCTCAAATTTATGATTAATACACAGGGCTGTCTGATCCTTTTCATACATATCCCTTCTGATGTGCTTACTCTTTAGCATGGATTATGACTGCATATAGCATATGAGCCAAAGTGGTTTAGCCCTGCCTTCACCTGATGAACATGAGCCTTATCATTTTGCACAGCAAGCACAGAGGAACAGGATGCATTTCTTCACAGAGGTGCACTCTCTGGAATTGTGTCCCTCGGAAACATGCTGTTCCTGCCAGCATCAGCACAGAGGTGTGGTCCCAGCCCACCATCACCAAGGTGGTGAGAGGAGAGGTGATACAACACCACAGCAAAGCACAGCCACAGTCTGGCCCTGTTGTGGGGCTCCACAGCAGGACAGGCAGTGGCAGACCATGGCCCATACTTGCACCCCAAGCTGTTGTTTTAGGAGTAGGCTCAAAAGTGTAGGTAATTAGGTGACTTTTTACTGTTTCTGACTCTTTCTGTGGAATCAGGTGTTCTCACTGGTGCAAGTCTGAGGAGGGCAGGAGGTAGTCAGGTGACATCACTGGGCTGTGTTGGGTGGGATATGGCACTTCTGGGATGCTCTGACAGCAGAGAACTGAGAGGAACAATTTTCCCTTCTTCTCAGTAAAATATCTCAGTCTAATCTTCCTTTTGACACACCTGACAATATAAGCATGTTCTTTGTAACCCCAGGAGGCTTTTCCAGATGCAATTTATCATTGAAATTGTCTGATTAAATTAATTTTGCTGTTGATATTTTTTTTCTTAAATTACCTAAGCTCTTTCAGAGGAAAATGTGGAGTTTTTTTAATCAATCTGACAGCTCATTGTTTTGAAGTTTTTTTACAGCATCTGACACAGCTGACACCACTGTTTTTATCATAAATATCTGCCACATTAGTTTAAAATGGTGATTAAAGCTGCTCCACATGCTGCTGGCAAGGCAGCTGGACCTGCACAAATTACAATAATAACCACAGAAGCTCCTTCCTGAGAAGAGTGCTGTTTCTGTAGTCGTGTCAGACAAGTGCTGCCTTTTAAGACTGATTGCTCTGCTCTAAATGACATTTTTGGCTTTCTCTTAGAAAAGTAAGTTATTTATTTTCCTGTGATTTTAACTAAAGAACACTATCATCCCTAGAGAACAATTTTGTTTTTCAGCACTGGAGCAATTACTTTCAGCTGTATCAAGTGCCTGAAGTATAAAAGTCTGTGGTTTCATGGGTTTGAAAGATGCCTGCACTTAAGGACTCCTAAGCTAGATTCTCCATGGCCCTTACCAGCCCTACTATCTCAGAGGAAGACAACTGCTTATCACGTGGCCAATGCTCCCTTACCATTTGTCATTTGTGAGAAAGTTCATACATAACTGGGAGATGGTTACACTCAGAGTTGAAACAGGAGATGGACGCACATGCTTATGATGCCATCACTAAGATAGCAGAACTCTGACTGGAAAAGCTGTTTCCATACAAGGCAATAACCACAGAATCATAGAACTGCCCAGGTTTGCAGGGACCTCAAAAGACCATCTGGTCCAAACTTTTGTGGGAGAAGGAGCCTAGATGAAATTATCTGGCATCCTAACCAACTTGAAAGCCTCTGACAACAGGGACTTTGCTATAGCTTTGGGGGTTTATTCCAGTGAATGTAAAAAAAATTTAAAATTTTTGTAAAAAATTTCTTTCTTCTATTGAAATAAAACCTCTCCTAGTGCAACTTGTACCTCTTACCTCTTGTCTACTCCACGAGGGGACCTCCATCCTCTTTGTAGCCACCCTTTAAGTCCTGGAATAATTAATGAGGTCCACGCTGAGAGTTCTCTACCCTGGGGATTAAAAACATAACTCCTTCAGTCATTCCTCAAAGGGCAGGTTCTCCAGTTCTTTGCTCATCTTCATAGCCTTCCTTGGGACCCTCTTTCTGTGTCTTTCTTGCATTATCAGGACAGAAGTGAACATGCTACTTCAGGCATGGCTTGACAAGTGCTGAGGGCATTCATAGACATGACAGGAGAGCACCACATGAGGAAATGACAAACTCAGAGAGAGCTTCTGCCTTGTACAGGGGCAAGACACCACTGGGCAAGACACCACTGACTGCCAGAAGCTTGCATTTCTCAGAGACAGCACCTCCTATCTGCCCCCTCTGCCAATTTTCTACCAGCCAACTTCCTGTGCACGTGGGTAGTCTCCACTTACCACAATGCTGGCAGGACTCTGGCATGTCTTGGAGTGTCCCTGCATCTTCTGAGCGAGAGTGATGACACCAGCACCCCTGCCAGCAGCTGACATGGAGCATGAGCTGTAGGGCAAGGAGATGAGTAAATTTGGTGACCAAGTTGTGTAATGCCATGGCTACTGCCTAGGTGTCACATATATATGTATTTTTGCATAAGACTAGTTCCTGATGTTGGATCAAGGAGAACAGGACCACAGAGCTGAAGGCTAGATGCCTTGTCAACAGCAGAGTGTACCCCTGTGCTGATAGTTGATTACTGGCAAAGGATCATATTGATGAACAATTCACTGAGGGGAAGGGTTAAAAGTGCAATTCATAAGAGCAAAACACGTATAAATACAGATCAATCTATTATTCAGAATTACCAGAGGCCTTGTGACACTCAATTCTTGCCCTATTGAATAATTAATATATTCTTTGTGGTAGAAGTAAATAATGTACATCCACAAAATGGTGTTAAATGCTTAAGACTGTGATATTGCCATCCTCTCATGCCAACATCTGGGGAAAAAAAGCAACAACTCCCAAAACCAGAATGGTAAACTATAACAAAACAAAAAATAATGATACTTATAGTAATCTGGGTCATTCTTCAGTTCTTACAGGTTTAAGACAAAACACGTCAACATTCATGGCTTGTGTTCTGCTAAAAATCCATTTGTTGCTGTGTCCTCACATCCTTTAATGGTATCACACTCCAGCATGAGCCTCCCAGTGTCACAGAGCCCACTCAGACCCTGATGAAAGCAACAGCGTTAGGGCTCACAGCTCTTTCCAGAGCAGCTGCTTTGTTTGAATCTTGTACTCAGCTAAAATCTCAGTCATCATTGTCTCTGTTTATGTCACCTGGGTTAGAAAGTATTGGAGATAAAAATAACAGCAAATTTTTTTGGCAAATAAAATAAATTAGATAGGTGTAAATAATCTGGTTGACTGTGCTGCCAGGGATCCATTGCACTGAGGAAAGCACTACTGCTGTGGGTCAGGATGATGATTTGTGGTCTGGTAGGGCTGGCCAGGAAAGGGTGGTGACCTGGGCTGGGGAGCAGGAGAGGTTGTACCTGGAGACACACACAGCAGGAGACAGAAGACAAGGCCTGAATGCAAGCTATCACACAGCCTGTGCATTTTACCACTGGTTCCTGGGCAGAGGACCTAAAGGAGCAGACTTGGGCATTGCAGGAGGCTCTTTGGTTGTTAAATCCTTTGACTTTCATGTACAATCCAGTTTTCAGGTCTCATGGACAAAGTCTGCATCAAAAGTCTTAGGTCAAGCAGGGTATGTGCATTATGCAGTGCCTTTGCAATGGCCTTTAGACAGGCTGTCAGCAGAATTGCTGTCACCACCTCTCCTGAGATGTCTGTGAAACCTACTGGAAATATTCTGGCCGCTGGCTCTTTTCCATGCATGCCCAGGCTGATGACTAGTACTGGTTAGTGTGTGGTCTCTAAGGGAATTTGTGAACGTGCCCTGCAAGTGCATCAAGAAACTAATTTTTTAACATACCCTCGAGTATGAGCCCAAAATTGGGCCTTGAGTTCCTTCCCATCCCATTATCCTGAGGCTGAGGGGTGAAAAGGACTGGTGAGCCAGCCCATGGTGCTGTTCCCACCTTTGGGCACTGTGGCAGCAATGGCCAGCTGCAGTGACTGATAGTGCACACACCCCCTCCAAATTCCTGCTGATGGCTCCTGTCAGTCCTAGCCCACTGTCACTGATTCAGTCTGAGTGACAACTGTGACTGCTTCTCCTCCATCAGTCCCTTCCACATAAACCCTCCCTGCCCTTGGCTCTTCACCTCCTCCAAACTCTCTGACATGGCTCTCAATGCTTCCTGGGGATGCATGCAGACAAGACAAGCCAACCATCCCTCACAACTTCTGTCCTGGAGGGATCCCCTGTCCTTGTGGGTGACTTGTTTGTGTGTCTTGGAAGGTGAAAGCATGGGAACTTCTGCCAAATGGGGAAAAAGGCCCAGTGAGGTCTGTAATGGCAGAACATTTCATGACATAGCAAGTGGGGGAAGGCTTGTGAGTCATGCGTGTGGGTTGGGGTGTGAAGCTCCTGTGTGACTCTGATGCATCTGAGGATGGTTCCCAGGAGGATTTCTGCCTCTCTGGGCTCTTCTGTGGTGAGTACATGTGAGGAGTGGAAAGCTGAGTATGGGAAACGCTTTATTTCCTTTATAATGACTCAATATCCTCCATGTTTTTCTCCTTCTCTTGTCCCCAGTTTATTCCAGGACAGTTAAAGTTCACAGTGTGGACATGTCCTCATTAAAATTTTGGGAAGCCTGAAAACATGGAAATTATAACATGGATCCCAGTAACTCAGGCTGGGTTGTGAACTGGGGACTGCTCACCTCTCCAGAGTCTTGTGCTGGAGCAGTACTTGTGGCTGGGGAAGGCAGCTTGTGAGGCTGCCCCAGACCTTAATGAAGCTTTCCAAGAGGTGGGTAACTGTGGCAGGGCTCTCAGGAGTGTGGCCAGCCCCTGTCCTGCCCGAGCTGGGAGCCCTCACTGCCCACTGGGCCCTTGTGGCACGAGGGAGCAGGACTGTGCATCCACCCGGGAAAGGCAGGGGATGGGAGAGCTGGGTGATGGATGGCACATCTTGCAGTCACCTCTTGGGCATGAGGGTGTGAGCCAGCAAATGAGCCTAAATGGGGCTGAGTGGCTCGAAATAGTGTCTGGACATCTGGGCTGCTATTAGCAATCCAGGGGAATTAGATCTGCTGTCTGGGGCAATTGCATCATTTCTCAGTGTAAGTTCATTCCCAGAGGGGGAAAATCACTCTTTGAGAGCCCTAACTAGGGCAGATGAAACTCAGCCAATGGGCCTACAGATAATTAATAATGCTCCCAATACATTTAGGCCATTTTTCTCTTTGTCTTTTATTCCAGAAGAGACAACCTTTATTATTTTATCAATTTGCTTGTATTACTTAAAATTAATTCATGTACAGAGTAGACTGCTTGTGATATTTCTTCACTGCCAATAGGACTTGACAAAATGGCCATGAAAGCTTGCCCACAGCTCAGAGAGCGAGAGCCTGAACAATGGTGCTGCCAGCCCCAGACATACCATGGGAAGATGCCAGCATCCACCTGGCACATACCTAGCCTGGGGACAAACCTGCCCTTTGGAGGAACACAGCAGAATTATATTATCTCAAAAGTATTACCATTATCATGGACTTTCATTGATTCTGTGAGTTTGTATAAGTTGAGCAAATAATTCTATTTCCTACACATTCTAGCATGTCTTGAGGGAACTGCGCCATTTGAAGGTAAAAAGGGTCAGGATTTACCCCCTTTTTTTGGGTATATTATGTTATTTTAGCTCATCCATTTTCATGACTTTGTTTCTGTTCTTAAAAAACATTTTCTGTGGATGTTTTGACCTCACAAATCAGCATTCAGTATTACTCCCTGAAGTGTCTTGAGAGGGGTGGAGGGCTGCTGTTTTTTGTGGTTTTTATGGGAGTTTATTACCTGACTACACTTCATGTCTGGCTAATACATATTTTCTCCCCAGCCATTACTTTCAAAACATCTTTTTCATTTGTTCCCCTTCCTTAAAACCTGTGCTCAGAGGTTTCTATTTATGCTTTCCATCTCCCACTGACTATATAGCTCCCAGAATAAAGTCCAATGCCTAACTGGACACAGACTGCACTGGTCATACAGGTGTCCAGCTGCGGGCTGTTTTGTGTAAGGATCATAATTTAAATTTGCCAAGAAAACACAAAAATTCATCATATTTTAAAAAAATTCCTAAATACCTTCAAGTGACAAGAACAAAGCAATTATATAATGATATGCTATTATAATAACAAAGTAACAAATATTTATAATTAATTAAAAGTACTAAAGAAAATATTAGAATTTAAAACAAGTGCTGAGATGCTGTTTGCAGCAGCTGGATGGTGTGCACTGCTGCTCTCCCAGCATGAGACCCTCAGAGTGTGCTGGGGTGTGGATTGCAAGCTCCCCTCTGCGCTGCACTCCAGGAAGGGGAAATTAAATATGTTGTCAGACACAGTTAAAAATAACAAATGCTTATCCTTCTTAATTAGACTGTAGAACACTTATTGCCAGCCTCCCCCAAAGCTTACTGCTGAAAGCAAATTGCTTTGAGAGCATTTTTAATGTAACAGTTTTACAAGTTGCTGAAATCTTTACCTCTTCTTAAGTAAGGCTGGTGGCTTGGGACTGACCAATAGAGCTCAGCCATGGAAGAAGGCTCACACAGAGTTTAAACTAGACAAGTAGCAAAAGCGTTTCAAAGAGAGCAATGGCCTTGGCTTCAATCTACACATTCCTTCTTGGCAACAGGGAACTTCCCCCATTGTGATAGTGAGCATATTAAAGAGAATGGTAGTGGGAAATCACATTAATACTGTGATTGAACTGTTGCTATATTCTGGTAAATGTAATTTACATTTGTATTATGTTTTCAGTATATTTTATATCACTCTGATAAATCAGGAATCCTATATAACATCTTCAAATAGGTAACTTTGACATTAAGCTTTATACCCTTAACCCATGGAATATCCCAAACAAGCTACTCAGAGAGTATTGAACCTCCAACATGATTGTTTAATAATAAGACCATTTTGGTACTATGTTGTTCATAAATGTACATGCTTTTGAGTTTGTCAGATAAGTTTCTCATCAGAGAAACTTATTTAAGTAAGTGCTAGCAGCAATGACAACTGGCAACTCTAATTACACTTGACAGAGTACAAGACAATCTTTTTCTTCCTACCAGATGCTTCCACTGCTGTGTGCTCCCTCATCTACTAATTCCTGCCCCCGGTAGAACTTATTAAGGCACGCACCTGTCATTTGGTGTACCGCAAATATCTGGCAGGACATGTGGAGTGTAGCAATGTGCAGCAGAAGTGCCAGTGCAAACAGCCTTCCTCTGTCACAGAAGACTACCTCCAGAAGTGAGGAATGACGTGGGATAGATGCTTGTCATCAAGGCAAGGTGATGGATCTGCAGCAGAGGCAGTCAGGGGTTTGCATCCAGAAAAGGTATCAGGGTACATCCCTGCCCACACACTGTAGAGCTGAAGTGCTCCTGTGATCCCCACACAGTCGTGTCTGTGCCTTCACCACTCGAGTGTTCTCTCAGACTCATGCTTGATTAAACAGTGGAGGCAGAGAGGATGATCTGATGACTGCTGTGGTATGATACCAAGAGGTAAACTGGCTTGATCTTTCTGTTCCAGATAAATCACAGCATAACAATCTGTCAGTATGCGCTGATATTTTCTCCCATTTTTTTTATCTGTGTATGAATTTTTGTTTAACGTCACATTAGTTTGCCTTCAATGTATAGAATACACTGACCTAATTTTTGCTGCTGGGCACAAGGAAGGCAGAACAATAAAGGTGTTCTGTGGGAGAAGGAAACATATCATATTTCAAAGATCCTGGAACAATATTCCTGATGTGGAGCAAGATGATAAGAACAAGAAATGGCCGCACACAGATAAGGAGGTTGGTGGTGAAACCTTGCCAAGTTGAAATGTCACGTCACTGGGAAAATGCCCAAGCAATGTCTCACCAGCTAATTGTGAAATATACTTGTTCCAGCTGCTACCTACTGCAAATGCTTACTAATGAATTCTGGGAAGCACTGACATACACAGATCTATAGATCACATTTGCCCAGTTTTGTGTGAGTTTTGTGTGAATAAAAATCCACCGTGATCTATCTGGACAAGAGACACATGGGCTGGTGCTGATGAAGACGCAAAATTCCCTTCCTTGCTTTTATTCCTTCTTCCTAATAAACCTACCCCAAATCACATTCAAAATGCAAAAAATTTAAATTGGAGTTTGGAGAATAATGGGCTGCTGTTCATTCTGCTTTATACAGAAAAAGAATTTGGGAAGTCTAGTTGAGCTATTTTGTGCCTTCTGGGGAAGGAGCATCAGTACATCCTCTTATTTATGTGCTCTGGGTAAAAATCAAGATGTTCATGATTGTTTTGAGAATTAACCCAGTCCATGAGCTTGTTACAGAGAAACAACCAACCAACCAGAAAACAAAATTAAAACAACCTACTTACAAAGTTTAGGAGAAATCTTGGTAGTGTAGAAGGCATATTTTTCATATCTTCCAATCTCAAGAGTCAAGAGCTTTTATGATTACTGGTCCGGATATTTTGAGCCAAAGATTAGCTGTAACATTTCAAAAATGGGTTTTATATGCTAGAAAATAATTCATACTTTAAGGATCAGATATTTTGAAGTCTTCTAGAATTGGGAGACTGAGATTTTTTTCCTTTCAATTGGCATAAAGATTTCTATTTCTAGCCATATCCAATATAGTATATATGGGACATAAAAGCTCTGACATTTCTAGGCAAAGAAAATTTGTCACTGTTGTAGCACTGATTCTTACCTTTCTAATAGCTCACACAGGTATCATTTTAGGAGATACTCTGTGTCTGAAATAAAAAGAAGGAAATATCAGCTATATGGAGTTGTTCCTATTTGGGGAACTGTTGAAGTAAAAGCTAGGAGAACCAGGTTTGAGAAGCAAATAAAGTGGTTGAAGGTGTATGACAAATCCAAATATAAGATATCTCTGTAAGTCAACTCCTCATCTCAAAAAGCACCACTATATATCACCTGTGAGATCTGTGTTTGAGCTCTGTTGATTATTGAGGGGCAGAGAGAGGCAGCAAATACAGAACTCAACAGAGGCCAGTTGGTCTAGTGCAGCTGAGTGATAGGTCCAGGCTCCCTGTGTCCATGTCCCTGCCCCAGAAAGGAACCCCTGTCCCCCAGAGCACTCTGTGACACTGAGCTCACCGGGCTCAGAGCCGGCTCGGGCCGGTGCTCTGCCTGTCCCATCAGCACACCAGTCTCTGGGAGCTCAGCAAAAATCCAGGCTGGAGCTCCACGTGACCCACATTCTTCCTCCAGCCCCTTTGCCAATTTTTACTAATAGCCTCATCAGTTGGGAAGGGTTAGAGGAGCCTTTAACAGCTGTGCCAAAAAGGTCTCCTTGGGTCAGGACTGTGAGACTGTACAAGACAATCTCTGCCCCAAATCACACCCAAGAGAGGTCAGCTGCTGTATTGATTATTTGTTTACCCTGCTACTACATGCTTCCACTGGGCAGGGGGAGGCAGGAAATGCACATGGGCTTTCTTAGCATGGGCTGATGCAGATTCCCAGTGACAGTCAGGGTGAAATGGGAGAAATTATTTTTTTTTTGCTAGCTTTTGAGTGATAAATGCATACAGAATGCATCTAAGTTTTTAACTTTGGATAATTAGATTACTAAGTTGCTATGATATCAGAAAAGTAAACATGTAGAAAGTAAGTATATAACTTTTAAATAGTCATGTGTCCAGACATTTTGCACATATGAATACAGCCCAGCCCCCACAGCCTTTATCTACAGGTATATACTGCTTTTGGTGATAATGTACTCCCTGGTTTTTTCTTCCACCGGTTTACATTTCCTACACGTAACAGCACTGTAGTGCTTAGGCAATTATTTCCAATGTCTGGGCATATTTATCAAGTGGAATCAAGTATTGATCATCTGTAGAGAAGGTCTCAGCATTCCTTCATATTTTCCAGCTGGCCAGCTGGAGGGAAGTTAATTTTTATCAGTGAATTGAAAGCTGGGTTTGTGTTCCTGTTTTTAGACAAAATTCATCAGGCTCTGTGGTTGCAGGTTTATAACAAAACTCAGTCATAGTGCTTGCTTTTCACAAAGGATACCATTGATTTATTTGGCTGTTGTGTTTCAAATTTGGCACATCATGTTTTTATCATGCTTAGATCAAAAGAGTTAGTGTGAAAGGAGATAACTGCTTTGTACGACAAAGACTATTTTAAGATTCTAAAACTAAGTAGTTAATACATTTTCTGTTCATTTCTTTTTTAGCTACATGTCAGTTAATTCAGTCAGAACAAATTTCTATCACCTAAACATCTCTTGCCAGGAGAATCCTGTTATTTTCAGGGGTGAAGGTCTCCTTCCCAGTATGATTCACAGGCCCAGCATCACACCAGTACTAATGACCAGTGCCGCCTCTGCTCTTCAGCATTTGCTGCTGAGGTCCTTAATGCCAGAGGCTTTTAAAGAATTGTGAATTCTAAAAAATTGTGACTTGTATCACTGTAATACAATGAATGTGTGTTACTGTCTCTGCTTTATAGATGAAAACACAAAACTGGAGGGATATAAGAAATTTACCTTACTGGATAACCTGTGTGGAAACCAAAATTCTGTCTCCTGGTCCTCTTACTCTGTCTCAACCATAGATCCATCATTACCATTCATTTCAAGGATGCATTTGTACTATAACTACTGCTGCTAATACCACTGTTTCAGCAGGTGGTGCTCTGTTGAACTGATAGAGGAAAAACAATCAATCTCCAATTTTTCTCCTTTTTTTTGTCCTCTATATTGCAGTGCAAAGGACTTTTTGGATGAAAAAAACTATCTAAGAACAGGTGTAGCAAACTCCTCAGCCTTTCACAGGGACAAACTTGCATTTCTGTAAATTGCATTCCATGCAACAATTCATCACATATTTTCACTGAGAAACCTCTTGTGCAGCAGGCCTTTGTAGGAATGGAGCACAAAATGCATTAACACAGAGAATTCACAGAAAACTGACATTTTAATACCGATTTCCTCACATTTGTTATTTGTTTTGTGCATATGCAATGCCATGCTAAGAGATGGCGGAACTCATATGAAGAAATCAGGAATCAGCTCATATGAAGAAGCCACAACAGGGCATCTCACAGCTGGGGTGTCTCTCAGCCACAGAGTGGGTGGTGAACCAGGTCCTCAGCAGCTCTTGGGCACAGCTCCTCATGGAAGTACAAGGGCTGTGCTGCCACCACTCAGCCTTGGCCGAGGTGCACAGATTCCCCTTGCAGACAACTTACCATATTCACTCAGTTACCTAATATTTAAGCAAGGGAGTAATCTTTTTTGACAATTAAATATCTGCTGTGTCTTCTTTTCCCAGGTGGAGGGGCAGGGTGTTGCACAGGAGCAGTGGTGAGCGCTGCTCCCGCAGCACAGCAGCAGGAGGGAGGGCTGCCAGATTGGTCACAGCCAGAGGGACTGCCTAAACCAAAAGTTAGAAATATACTGTGAGCCACTTCTTTATTCTCCATCCATTACCTTTTCACGTGATGTGTCCAGTCTGCTTTTAAATAATTTCAGAGATGTGACTTCTAACACTTTTTCTAGGGAAGCTATTTCACAGTCGATTACACATCCTTGTTAAAATTTTGGCTGGATAGTCAACTCAAATCTCCATTTGCTCACTTTCTTACCTTTGTATGCAATTATAGCCCTGAGAAGTGCTCTAAACAATCTCCTAATGCCTCCTTGTTTGTATCTTTCAAGCGCATGTAAACACTTACAGCAGTTTTGGATACCATGTGAGGCATCTTAAAATCTTTAGCTTGTAGGTGCTTTCTCCTTGGATCATCCCGTCTAGCCCTTATGTTAGGCATTTTATCCTTCTTAAAGTTCTTTATAATTAGTCATCATCTTCCTGGGAAGTCTGGTGCCCAGGCCTGCATGCGAGCTGTAATTTGTGCAACAAAGATTTCATATTCGTAACGCTTCTAGGCTGCACATAGTTTTAAATTATGCTCAGTGTCCTACTTTCACCAGTAATTGTATCTCTTTCTTCCTAACCTTATTCAGAAAGAGAAGTGAGCAGCTTTTCAGTTTAATTAGTTTGGTTTCTGACAGCCTAAATGGGCAGTGCTATAAAGAGCTGCAAGGTTAAAAGATTTTTCTGGGATTTACAGAACTGCAAAAAAAATACACACATTTTGTTTATAAAATATTTTCCTCCCTTTGTTTTCTTAAAGCACACAACCACTTTAAGAACATGTTGTCATACTCACTCCTAAAATAAACTACACATAAACATATTCCTAGTACCATCCAGATATTTTTCATGACTACGTGACAGTCAGATGTGACAGACAAGATGCTCTCTGTTGGGACTCAGAACATTCGGTGTCACTGCATGGTAGGAGCTCTCTCTGCATAACAAAATGAGTAAAGTCTCTCTATAGAAGCTACTTGTAATGTTTTGATAGAAAAATTCTTTCTAGCAATCAATAAATGCCCCCTTTTTATCAGGGAAAAAAATAAGTGCATGAATTTATACCAATACCTGATTTCAGTATCTTAATAGGCCTCTGTGAGAAATTGCATGATAACTTTAGAAATTGTGGTAAAAGTGAGCATACCAATACCCTATGGACTTCAGTATGGTTTAAGATGAAAATAACCTGGGATGATTCTGTGTAATTTTTAATTAGAACAGCTATCATGAATATGTAGAATACACTATTATTACAAATAATGATAATTTGGACTAAATTATGCAAAAACTCAAATTAGGACCTGAGTTCTAAAAAAATACAAGATGATGCTCATGCACCTATCACAGGATCACCTGGACTCTCCAATTGTTCTCAAAAAAGAAGGAGGTTTTTCCCTTCAGGTGAGCAATGTTTTTGAAGTACTCTAAGCACAGCTGGTGCCATATCCATCTTCTTGCCTCATTCAGTACAGTGAGATAAAAAATACAAACAAGCATGTGAGGAAAAAATATATAAAAACAAAAGATTATATCTTTTTATGAATAGCATGGTAGAATCCAACTTTTGAAAGACATTGCTTTATTACCTTTTCCTACTGTACTTTCACTTGACGATATTTCCACCCACCTCAGACCTTTTCAGTAAAATTTTACTCTCCTCAGTATTTATTTCCTGGCATCTGGTTTCCATCTAGCTGCTGAATGGCACTCCAAAACATAAAACACTGCCTACAAACTCCAGCTTACTTAGAGCTACTGATCTGTGTTAGTAATCTCCCCTCTTTCATCTGAGCTCTTCTCCATCAGAATGAGCAGGGTCAGAGCACCAAGGAGGGCTGAAGTTTTCTTCAGCACTCACTTAGATCAGCTGCACAATGAGGGCTGGAAGCAGGTCACACTGTGGCCTGAGCCGCTTCTGTGAGAGATTGAATGGGGACTACAATTTCAGGAGATGGTCTGATTAAAGCACATTAGCCTTTCATCTATTTTTGAGTCCTTGTTTTAAGATCACAGTGCACTAGGCTGCCCTGGAAAGCATCTGGACAACACAGACCCAAGCACTTCTAAGGCAGGAGATAAAGATGTGTTTAAAGAGGAAAATAAGATTTCCATTTTTTATTCTCTCAAATGGATAAAAATAACCTTTAATTGTTATTTTATTTTACTTTAGTTTTTTTGAACGGAGAGGGAAAAATATTGACATGAGACCATAACTCATAAGACAAAGACAGGATTCACAGAGGCCATGTCTCCAAGATTTGATACTAAACAAATCTAGTGACAAC
This sequence comes from Cettia cetti, assembly GCA_013401135.1. NCBI lineage: Eukaryota > Metazoa > Chordata > Aves > Passeriformes > Sylviidae > Cettia > Cettia cetti. The sequence continues at coordinate 66,342 of VZUI01095316.1, forward strand.
TCTCCCCTTTATATGACCACCCCACGTGGTTCAGACCTGCTTACAAACTGCCAGAACCTGAATATGAGAAGACAAACACCTGAATGGGCCTCTTCTGAATGGAGTTTACCTGGAAGCCTTTTACTGGGTGTTTTAGTACTTTTGAATGCCAAAAGAAACTTATTAATGAGAATCATCCTCAATATGTAGCAACCATAAACAGAAAACTGCAGGTGACTCCTGATGTAGTGCTGGCAGCAACAGCAATGCAATCCCATCATTTTTCCTAAGAGATGTGGTGTAAGGCTGGATTCTGGCAAGGTCTGGAGTTCCTCAATACTTTGGCTAGCTAATTTGAATGGGTAAAAACTCAACCATTTCTACAGACTGAAGATACTGAAGTGTTTTTTCTTTATGCCATATTTGAGTGAATTTACTTTGGTAGAATTCCCTCTTCCTTGTGCTTTCTGTTGACTTTCCATTTATTAAATCTGATGCAGTTGTTCACAGAAGGTACATTTCAATACTAATTTTGTTCTATATCAGATCTTATATCTTACTCCACAGTATCAAATTCAAAAGCTTTCTTTCTCAGAGTACATGAAGCAATCTGATGACTACCTATCTGTCACATTCTCTGTGCTCATCTTTCTCCAGATAAAAGTGTCTGCAGTGCAGCACGCAATGATGCTGCACACACACACCGCCCCGCTGCCAATGGGGCGTGCTGTGGCTGGCAGTGACAACTGCTGGGCAAAGCCCAGGGAATGGGTGTCCCTTCCCCACCCATTGGGAGGAAGAGACCTTCTGTCAGCACCTGAATTCTTCATTTCCAGTGGATCTTAGGTTACCTAAGATTACCTACCAGCTGACAGCAATATTTTCATAAACAGATTTACATGCTGGATGGATCAAAAAGTGGATTTGTGGTCATCAGTGAACAAATACTTCAAGATAGTGCATCAATTACAACTCAAAACTGCATAAAATGAACATTGAAAATGTCCAAGTACTTGGAATAAAAAGAAATGTCCTCCTCTGAAAAGTCTGTGTTTGACTGCTTGCATTTTTTGCAAGGTTGGAATTAAAGAAACATTAATAGTGTCTTAAGTTGGGAAAAAGTTGAACTTACAGGTGAGAACTAAGATGAAACTGCTCTTCTGTGAAGATTTTTGTCTAATATGCAATTTGTATTCTTTCCAATATTCCTCTACTTCCTAATCTTTACTGTAGAAAAATTAGCAGTAGAGGCAAGCCTCATAAGCCACAGAAATGGGTGTCTCTGCTTAACCCTGACGTGCCATGTGCCCCCACCTGCTTGGCAGCAGACTCCAGCTGCACTCTGCCCTGCAGGGGAACTATTGTGATTTAGAAAACTGTGATGCCTGTGCTGGGTCTTCTTCTCATTATTGACATCCATGGTGTTTTCTCACAGGCCCAGCCCACTACCTAACATATGTCTTGAAGTGCATGCAGACAGAAACACCAGGAAAATAGCTTTCAGCTCAGCCTGGATCCTCTCCCCAGGAATGTGGTAATTCTGATCAGCTGATACTGTGGACAGACTTCACTTACTTCTCAAACAAGCTCTGCTGCTTAATGAAATGGACAAATCCACTTCCATCCTCAAAAGGGACTTTAATTTCCTGTTTCTTTAAATTAGGCCTGCACTGACTCAAACTTTTACCGATGTGTCAGCAAGCATAATCCAAAAACTACATCTGTAGAAACTGTCTTCCCCTCCTGCTATTCTCTGTTCATCCATGTGGAATCTAATTCTAAAAAATAAAGTTATCTGCTAATAATAGTGATCTAGTCTCTATTTTGAGATAATCTGCGAGGCTGGGTCTAACAGCTGGTTCTAACAGACTGGGTAAAGTGATCAACACTCAGCAACATACCAAAATATGGGGCAGATCCACACTTTGCCCAGCTACTTTGCTCCAGACTACTCATCAAAAGCAAAGTTTCATGCTGTGGTACTGATCACTTGTGTCGCAAAAAAAAAATCCTAATTTTTTTTACATAGCTCTGTGAAAATTAGTTGCATAATGTGTTGCATATCTCAAACCTGTCTTTATTTTATGGGTCATATCCACTTTCCAGTTGTTCTTATCTTCATGACAACTTAATAATAGTTACAGCAAACATCAGCTTTGGTCAGCAACTAAGGCCCACACAGCCACCCTTCTCACTGCCCTTCCAGCAGGAAGGGCAGAGAATGGGAAGAATTAAAGTGAGAAAACTTGTGGATTGGTAAAAAGACTGTTTAATGCGACAGAAAAAGATAAAAAATATAAAATAATTCAAATATACATAACAAGTGATGCTTAAGGCAATTGCTCATCACTTGCCAACTGGTGTCCAGCCAGCTCCTCAGCAGTGGCCCCCAGCCAGTTTCCCCCATTTTCATATGCTGAGCATGATGCCACATGGTATGGAACATCCACTTGGGTCATTTGGGGTCAACTGTCCCATCTATGTCACTTCACAGCTCCTTGTGCCCCTCCAGTCTTCTCACTGGCAGGGCATGAGAAGATGCAAAGTCCTTGACTTGTATAAACACTACTCAGCAACAACTAAACCATCAGTGTGTTATCAATATTAATTTACTGCTAAAACCAAAACACAGCCCTGTACTAGCTACTAGCAAGAATATGAACTCTATCCCAGCCAAAAGCAGGACAGCATCTTTCAGCAAGACCGTTCAGCTTTGGAATGTATTTCATCCCAATTAAATGTCACTTTGCATGGTTGCTGCAGGAGATGTCACTCTGAACTCCCTGAGCACTGCTCTGCCCCTCTCTTCTCAAGGATACTTGCCATGCTGCTTTCCCAGAGATTATGTTAGAAATCTCTCAATAGAAACAAAATTTCCTCATTTGTTTGTTAAACAAGGAAGTGGGGCGCTGAGCACATGGAAGTGGAAAGGTGTAGAGCATCCTTGCAAGCTCCCAGCCCTGGATGTGCCTGGTGCTGGCTCTCCTGGCTACCCAAGCTGCTGTGTCAGCACTCAGAGCTGTCCTCTGGCAAGGTCCCTTGCAACCAGGCCATGGTTACTTCCTGAGGGGGCTGGAGTGGCAAAACCCTTTTCTGGAAACAGCACCGAGCTACTCTGTCCTGCACAGGCTCCACTGCTGGGATAGGGATGAGAAACTCATTTTTTAAGACGTCAGATTTTCTTCTTAGTTTTGGGGGTTTTGCATCAAATAAAAAATACATCTTCACTCAAAATGAAATGAAAACCCAGCAAACAACTTTTTCTTGAATAAGTATAAATATAGGTGTGATTTTGTGTGCTTAGAGATTTCTGTACTGAAGTGTTTTCCAGCCGTACGCACATTTTGGGTTATAAGTTTCTTTAGTTTCTATTAAATTCTGCAATTATTTAGCAAGACAATCCAAAAACTTTTGGGAATAGTGTCTGTTTATATGTTTTTACTATTCATAAACTAATGATATATGACAGATTGTAAAAAGAGCAGATAATTGCAATAACTACATTTTCTGAAAAAGGTTATCCTACATTACTCCTGCATGACACCCTAAAACTGTTTTTAAGAGGGAAATTCATGATGATTTGATAGGACAAAGATGCTGTATTGTAGGAAAAGTAAATTGATCTCTCTTTCAATTTGCTTAATGCTACGAAAGTCTTTATCTCTCCTCATTCCTGCTTTTAAAAATAGCAGGCAGTCGGAAAAGTGGGAAATAAATGTCTGCTGTTTAAGAAGTGATGACTTTGCTGAGGCTCTGATTCTCCTTGGGGGTCAATGTGTAAAGCTGAAGTCGGTGGCTCTAGGATCTTGGCACCCAGTGGATCATCCTGCCAGCAGCTCGACACCTTCACTGGCACCACCTGACCTCGAAGGCAGGAGGCAGAGCTGGAGCACGAGCACGTAAAGCCAAGAGGGATCTCAGGAGCAAAACCTGCTGCTGCAGAACTGCAGTACAGACTGCAGGACCAGCTGAGGCTGAGAACACAAGAAGCCTGCAAGTAGGTTGTATGCCTGGCCACCCATCATCTTACAAAATACAGCAGATCCAGACTGGAGGTACAAGATCCTTTGGATACACAATGAAAACCCTGTTAGTACTGCAGCTGTAATCAGCAGAAAAAATTTACTGATGACATTTTATAGTGAAGTGCAGAAAATAAAAAACTCTCTCCCAACAAAGATGGGTATATTGCAATCTCCCTTTAGTAGATGTGGAAAGCAGCTTGGATAAAATTTATCACAGGGTTGAACTGCTTGGTGAAATTGAATATGCACAGTTTTAAAGAAAAGTATATTGAGACTTTTAAGGTGGTGATAGCCATCTGTATATGAAAAAATAGTACAGTAGCAAAATACAGTAATCTGAATGGATCTCACTTTTCTATATGTAGCAAAAATGTATCTGAGATTACTTGAAAAATCCATAAAAATTGCTTGGGTGTTGTGCTTTCATTAAATGCAGAATTTTTCTTCATTGATTTGTGTTCATCATATCCTGGATAGGAAAGATAACGTTGTTTTTGCTGATTCGTGTAATTCAAAATTTTAAATGCAAGCCACACATACAAACCCATCTTCTTAAATAGAAGTTTTAACCAAAATCAGGCCACAAAGCGATCATCTCCTGGGACTGAATATATTAAAGTTATATCCATAGGAGCCTATGTAGGACCACCATTACTATCCTTCCAGAGATTAAGTACTATGTTGTGCTCATTCTTCTGTCACAGAATCTCAGAGTGGTTGAGTTTGGAAGGGACATTCTGATCAAGCTGCATCAGAGTCACCTAGAGCTGGTTGTCCAGTCACATTGCCAGAGGGCTTTTGAAAATGTCCAAGAATAGAGACTCCAAAACCTCCCTGGTCAGCCTGTGCCAGTGCTTGGTCATTTGCACAGTGAAAAGGTGTTTCCAGATGTTCAGGGGGAACCTCCTGAGTTTCAGTTTGTGTTCGTTGCCTCTGGTCCTGTCACTGGGCACCACTGAGAAGAGCTTGGCTCTGTCCTCTGCACCTCCAGATATTTATATATATACATGGATGAGATCCCCCTGAGCCTTCATTTTTCCATGCTGAGCAGTCACAACCCTTACCCTTTCCTCACAGTTGAAATGCTCCAGCCCCTTCATCTTCTTCATGCTCTCTTTTACTGGGGGGACCAGAATTAGACATAGGACTCCAGATGTGGCCTCGATGGTGCTGAATAAAGCAGAAGAATTCCCTCCTTCAATCTACTGGCAGTACTTTGTCAAATACAACCCAGGATACCATTAGCCTTCTTTGCAGTGAAGGCACATTGCTGATTCATGTTGAGCTTGGTGTTCACCAAGACCCACAGGTCATTTTTCTGCCAAGCTGCTTTCCATCTGGATGGTCCCAGCATGTACTGATGCCTGTGGTTTTTCCTCCTCACTTCCAGGACTTCTATCCTTCTTGCTGGGCTTCATGTGCTTTGCAACAGCCCATTTCTCCAGCCTGTTCAGGCCTCTCTGGGAGGCAGGGCATCCCTCTGGCATATCAGAGACCTCTCTCAGTTTTGTGTTGTCAGCAAACTTGTTGAGGGTACACTTTGTCCCATCATCCAAGCCATCAATGAAATTGCCAACAGGGTGCTCTGCTGCTCCTGGGGTACACCACAAGTGGCTGATCTCCAGCTTCACTTCGTGCCACTGACCATCACTCCCTGGGGATTTCCATGCAGCTGGTTTTCAACCCATCTCACTGTCTGCTCATCCGGCCCATACCTCATCAGGTACCCTTCTTTAGGAGGATCTTGCAGCAGTGTTCAGTGACTCACTGAAGTCCAGGCAGACATAATCACTGTTATCCCATCATCTACCAGGACAAGCATTCCATCACTGAAGTTTATCATATTGGCCAAGCATGATTTCCCCTTGAAGAATCCAAGCTGACTGCTCCTGCTGTCATTGGAGAGGTTTATCTCACATTTCTCATATGGGACTATGAATCTGGCAATTTCATGTTTGTGTATATTCTCATTTGCAACAGTACATAGCACTGACAATAAATTTTTTACAAGTGTTGTACTACTGATGATATTGTGCATTTCTTCTCTCTTTTTTTTAATGTGGTCTTCATTTGTCATGGTCTTCATTTGTCGTGGCCTTTGCAGTTCCTAAACATCATTTCTTGTACCTGTTTTATGTATCCAGCTCCTTCAGAAGGAACACTGTTTATATTCAGCAAATTTAAGGCACTGCAGCAATGTATGCTGCAATAAAGACTAATCCAATTAATGAAATGGATCTTACGTTGAATTACAACTGCCCAAGTATTAATTAATTTGTTGTACTAGTACACAAGAGGATGGGTACAGATCTCCTCTCAAACTACCTGCTTATGAGGCTGGCATTTTCAGCCAATGACAACTGCAGTTTATAAACCCATAACAAACACCCGGGGTCTTGAATTTCGCTACTGCTTTCCACGTAGCTTGTGCATTTCTGTATTTTTCTTTCATTGTTCCCTGCCCTCCCTATTTTCCATACTGAATCTCATTTTGTTGCCAACTTGTACTTCTAAATTCTGCAGGTCTCTTTTTATTATTTTGCCATCTATCCTGGGTTTTGTAACACCTTACAATTTAGTATGATCTGTAAATTTAATTACTGTCATGTTTGCCAAAGACCATAAAGACCCAAGCCAATTATATGGCCAAAAAAGAAAAAAAGGAAAACCTTTATTATGCTATAAATGCTCTGCTAAAAATCCCACTCAAAAAAAAGTACTACACATTTCTTGGAATTCATAGATGTAATTGCAAAGGGATCTAGATGATTTACCTACATCATCTGTGTCATTTAAAAAAAATTAAAATGTATTATTAGCAAAAGTAAATATTAAAGAGATTAAAAATGGGACTTAATTCCTTTCTATGCAGATAAAATGTATAGGACAGAATAAGACAAGCATTCATATCCTATGCTCTCCTATGACATATAAATTAAACCTATCACAGTGTTACTGGAGCAGAATTGCCTTAAATTGGTTCCCACATTAAGGGCAAATGCAGAACACCAATTAATAACTGATTTTATTTAATGTCCATTCTCTTTTTTATTTTCTTTTTTAGCATTTCCAAAGTTATGTGTGTAGTACAGTTACATAATGCTTCAGTCCAATCTGACAGCATTTGACCAAAGTCTAATTCTCTGTCATTATTATCTCTGAGCTATTATGAAACTGGTAGGAATTAGAGCAGAGTAACCTTCATCAGTCGACCAGGAACAACAGCAGTTACAATTTGGTCTCGGACTGAGGTTAGAATAGATAAATTGAGCTAGATAATGATTACAATCTTTCAAATTCATCATTAGCTCTAATGGCATTTTTAATGCAGAAGACCAGATTATTGAACCTGACCATGATAGCTGCTGCCGGCTCATGCTACAGCAACATCACTAAGCTCACTCCTTTTTAATCAGACCTCTTGGTCTTAAAGAGCACAACCTGAGATACACTAATAGGCATTAATTTTATGGAGCAATTCAATACTTTGAAAACTTGTTTTCAGTGTTCAACCTGAGTACCCGATTTTCAAGTAGAGCTGTTCTCCATTGGCAAAGAAAAGAAAATCCCCCTTTCAAGTAAAGCATCTGCTGAAAATCCTCTGGTTAATGAAAGTACCTAAACTAAGATGAGCAATTTAGCAAGTTATGAATGTGCCTCAGTCCCACTATGATCCATATCTTGCCCATAAATTCAGAATGCATGCAAATTTCTCCAAGGGAAAGTTGATTTTATATCCTTGATTTAACTATAATTAGGATTGCTTTCCTCAACTAATTTTGCCTGTAATTCTGTTACCGGTGTCTTATTGACAGAAACATGCAAAGTCACAGATTCAAGAGAAGACCAGCCAAGTGTCATGGCTGAGTGAGGTCAGGACACTGTCCAGATGCCTTGGAAGCCTGAGCCCCTGTATCTGCTCACGTCGATGTCTGTCCATCCTGCAGGGACTCTTGTACAAAATGCAAGGAAAGCTGCTCCCATATTACCTAGCAGGTAAAATATATGACTTTAATGCCTTTATGCTGTTGCCCAAACACCGGTACTCAGTGCCATGAAAAACCCTCAAGGGTTTGGGGGTCATTCATACAGGTCCCATGGGGATGACAGAAGATCCCCTTTCCCTTACAGGTTTGTGCTGATCTGTGGAGGCAGATAGACGATCTCATGCAGACACCCAAAGCCACCACAAAAGGGGTTTGATGGCTGCACGTAGAGTTTTCAGAGTGCTCCAGACATCATAATGGCTGCAAAGATTCAGAGCACTCAGGCACATTAATTTTACACATTTGGTAAATGTTTTTATCCTATTTTTTTCAGAAAGACATAGCTGACACAGACATAGAATTAGCAAATTGTCTAATCGATACAAGCGCCTACTATCAGCTTAAAAACCACTAGGTGTTAATTATGAGACACCACAAACACATCACTCAAGCAGCTCCTCAGCAGAAGCTCCTGTGCTCCACTCAGCTCCCAGCCCACGCTCCCTCCCTCCCTCTCTCCCTCCCTCTCTCTCTCAATCTTACCTCTCAGTCAGTAACAATTGCTTTTGTGTGACATCATTTCACAGTTTCAAGTTTCTCACTTGAAGCTCTGCTCTTCAAGGTCTCAAATGAAGTGAAGGCTAAATTCTGCTCTGCACCACGGTACCCCACCAGGGTACTGTGTAAATGGCACTCCTTACTACAAAAGTATTTGGAGAGATTTCCACTGGACTTTGACTGGTGTATGCTTTTTGGCCTCCCATGGAGGGCAGTATAGATGCTGGGGACTGGATAACGAGAGATTACCTGGGTTGTGCGAGAGGAAAATTGTATAGAAAACTACAGCACAGTGTATCTCCAGGAAAGGAGATGTTTTGCAGGAAATATAAAGTGAAATGGTAGAGATGAAAGAGAGGGGGAGACAGTGAAACCCATGAAAGACATACTGACATCATCATACACTGTCTCTCTGCCATGGTAATAGGCATGATGATCAAGGGAGGTCACAGAAAACTACAAACCAAAAGCAGTCTTTCTGCTGGTTCAATCTGCTCTGGTGCATTCAGAGGCTTGAAGAGAACCCAGGGACAGGTGATGGCCAGAGGCTGGGTGAGACCTGCCTCTTGTTTCTATCCCTCATAAACGGGCACAAAGCACAAGAAAGACAATAGAAAATTCGGTGTGTTACAGAGTAGTCTGTTGAAAATGTAGCAGATGTCCGTCAAAGGTCTCCTCTGCTCAAAGACCTGCTTGCTTTGGTCAGCAGTTGTGTTGAGCCACTGCCAGGCATGAGGGGGTCACAGACAAAGCTCAGCATAAGGTGAGTTCAATGTGTTTTCAGAAATGAGCACCTAGGTGTAACATCAGCAGAATCACAGAAATGTTCTGTGGCTTGCTCAGGTTCTTCAACTCTGACCTGTAGAAGTAAGAGTAGATCCAGAAAGCCTCAGCCCTCTCTGTCAACCACTGAGAAAATAAAAGGTTGAAAATTATTTACACATTGAGAGAGCTGACTTGTTTGGTTCTATAGATAACAATATTTTAGCTATTCCAAATCAAAGCAGTGATTAGGCAGCTGGACCAGATCAGTGTTGGAGTACAAACACCTGTTTATGTGTTTCCACCTGTTCTTCTCTGGAATTATTAATAAATATGTTGCATAAACCTCTTTACAGGCATTTCAAGATTACCGCCATTTTATTCCTCACTTCTGAAGAAAACACTGTACTCTAGAGCTTTCTAGAGAAATGAAGTGGGTGCCACTGCAATGATGGCACTTAAAAATTCTCACCTTTTTATTCTTTTGTGTAGTCACTTTTCACACCTGAAGGAAACGTAACATGAAGAGGAGACAGAGGCAGCAGATAATTAAATAACAGCTTTATTCAAACGGGTGAAGGTAGTTTATTCATTTCTAAAGGAGAGAGGATGCCAAAAGTCTGCTGTAAATCTGAATGTCAAAATTGCTCAGAGCTTGGTCTACCTCCACAGCAGCAGAAAGCTTTATATACAGCTTTCTGACACTTACAATGCCATTCACAAATATTTCTAAGCAAAGGTTGCAGTCAGCTATTATTCTGTTTATTCCAGAAGTGCTCAGGGGCTGGCTGAAAGCAGAGCCCTGTTATGCCAGGCTTTGTACAAACAAAGCCATAGAGACAGCTGCTGCTGCACTGGCTTTGCCTGACTATTGTTTTGCTGAAGTGCAATATAAAATGTGATGCAATTCTCCTAGCTATTAACAAGAGGAAAAAATATTGTGTCTTGATTTGTGTCAGGCTGTTAGATATGTACTGCAAGGAAATAAAAAGAACCTACGTATTTTTACATATTGAGGACTAGTGTTTAGTCAAAACCAATAACTGATGTGAGACTCTCAATTCACTTGAGGATGGAACCATTTATTTGGAGAGCTAATAGGGTTGTTTGGGAGGTGTCATCATTTAAACCCAGTTTGAAATTACACCCTATGCAGCCACTCCCCTCTTCCCACTGCCTCCTGTGACAGGAAGACAAAAGGCAGAGATCCCAAGTTGAGATAAGAACAATTTACAGCAATAAAATAAAAAACAGCAATAGAAAAAAAAAAAAACCAGTAGCAGCTACAATACTAGTAACAAACAGTGTATAAAAGAAGGTGATTACATGCAAAATGCTCATGGAGCTTGACCTGAGCCACTGCCACACAGCCAACAAGACAAAGAATGGCCCCTGGTTTTTCTTCCCAACCCTACACCTCTCTTATGAGGAAAGGCTGAGACAATTGAGTTTGTTCAACCTAGAAAAGAGAAGGCATAAGGGTGACTTAATTGTGGCCTTCCAGTATCTGAAGGGAGCCGACAAGAAAGATGGAGAGGGACTTTTTACAAGAGACAGGACAAGGGGTAATGGCTTAAAATTGAAAGGGTAGTTTTAGATCAGATATTAGGTGATGAGGTGCTGTAACAGGTGGGCCTGAGAAACTGTGGTTGCCCCATCCCTGGAAGTGTTCAAGGCAAGGCTGGATACAGCTCTGAGAAATCTAGTCTAGTGGAAGATTTCTCTGCCCATGGCCAGGGAGGTTGGAATGAGATGATCTTTAAGGTCCCTTCCAATCCAAACCATTCTATGATTCTATGATCTGCTTCAAACTATTTTTAGACCAAAATGATTTTGCATTTGTGGCAAAGGAAGTAAGATAAAGGCACATGGGAAGAGCAGACCAACCTTTCTTAGATCCACATTATAAGCATTCTTGGTGTTATAAGTGTATATTAAAATTTTGGCTTTTCAAAAGTATTAAGGTGTGTGCTATATAATTAATAACTTTGTTGCAAGGATACAAGTTTTTATTGCTGCTATTAATAAAAATTAGGCATAGTGATAGTAGTTAATAAAGTATGCTTAAACTGCCTGTTTGGTCGGGACATCATCCAGTGAAAATGTGAAGAAGACCCTGCTATTGATATACCAACTATCAGCATCTGCCATCTGAAGAAAGTATGGACCACAGACCAAACTGGACGTGATAATGAATACACAGCCAAGAAACATGCATGCTCTAAAAAGGCAGACCCAAGGAGGGGCCATGCTAAACAGTTCCTAGAATATGGAAATTAGTTTGAGGAAAAGTGTTAGAAAGGGTTTTTAAAAAATGTCTTTGGAATAGCAGGCGTGCTCTTGGCTATATGCCAAGTCACCCAGCCATTAATCTTTTTCTTAATTTTTTGCCCCCTAATTGTCTTATTTTTAGTTTTTATTAAACCTATTTCTTAAAATTTAAAAGTGAACCTCATTATTCACAATTTGGGGACTCTTCTGGGTATACATCCCAGGATACCCAGAGTAGGGGGGTGCCCCCTCCTAATTTTGGTGACCTTGCTCTGCTTCTTCTGGTGTGAATTGGAGATCGCAGGTTAAATACCCCAGGGGCAAAAAAGAGACAATAAAAACAAAGGGGAGAAGAAAAAGCTCCCTAAGAAACTGCAGTATTTTTGCTCAGTGAAAGTCTTATGCACAAAGACCTGAGGAAGAAAAATGATTTGTAAGGATTCCTTGAGGGAGCGTTAGGGGGCTGGGGAAGTTTGCGAGGCGTGTGAATGAGACACTGGCTAGCTGTCCCCAGACTGGTGAGGTGATTCTGCAGTACTGTGGTTCTGTTCTTTCACAAAAAAACGCATCTCCCCAACTGCTTTCAACAGATGAAATAGAATACATATTTTTGGTTCCGTAACTCAAGACACCTGAGGACATGGATATGACAATCACACCAGATGTGAAATCTGGCTACAGGCTGTGAACTTTTCCCTTGGGAAAGGTGCTAAGCATCCCACCTTAACCAATGTGGTGTATCAAGATTTCATAAGAGGTCATCTCAGCATCTGGGACTTGGTTTTGCTTTCAGCAAAATGGTTGGGACAGACTGTCAGTGCTTTATCATATGTGTGGAAAAGAGACCTTAAAACTACCTGATAGTTAATAGGCATCTAAACATATTTGGCTGAAGCACTCAAATGTCTGTCAAACTCTAGGAAGAGAAACTGAAATAGTCTAATCATCTGGGGACACAGGGATATATAGGCCTGTGAGACAGTGAACAGCCATTGTTTCTAAAGAGCTGGAGCCACTTCCCATTGGGACTGTCTGGCTAAACCAATGCAAGGCAGTAATTCTGCCCATGCCAGGAAAGGAAGTTTTTCTTAGTCTGAAGGGAAGGACACCAGAGTGAACGGTTGTGTCTGTGCTGGCTCAGCCATAGCTGTTCCAAGCCGTGGAGAAATCACTGCTCTTCTCTGTGCCGTCAGCAAGAACAAGGCTTGAGATGACTGGATATCAGCCAGGACACACCAGAAGAGGCAATTTTAAGGATGACAAAGCTCATTCAAATTATTGCTTTTCATTATTTCTTAAATTATCTGCCAATGACACGATACTGTGATACAGCTTCTTAAAATCTCCATCATGCAGTTTCTGGCACAATGGTGACCCTGGCAAGTTTCTCAGACAAGATTTTGTTCAATATCTCTCTGCTGTGTATCAGTTTGTCGTGAAACATTGAGCATGTGTTGTTTAATGTCAGGCAGAAGCACAGCTTGGCGACTGCTTATGCTCCTTCACCATTTCCCTTCTCATCATAGCCTGCTCATTTCCTGAGCAAGTGTTCATTTTGTTTGTGTGCTTGCAGTCAGCACCAAGTAAAAGCTACCCATTCTAACAGAACCTCTTGGGAAAAAAAAAAATGACAAAATTATAATTTTATGACTGATGAGTTTAAAAATACACCAGGAGATGTTGCTGGCAACGTCAAAAGCAAAACTGTGATGAATGATGACTTTCTGTTTACCTGTCTTTGCAAAGTGTGTTGGGATATATCCTCTAGCAGAAGTATCATCTCCTTTGGGAGGCGACGAGCTAAACACTCACTTCAGATTTAATAGAGATGGAAGCTTTCCCCAAGTAGTGGCTCATATATATATATATATATATGTGTGTGTGTGTGTGTGTGTGTGTGTGTGTGTATACACACATGTGTATACGTGTGTGTATATGTATATGTATATGTATATGTATATGTATATGTATATGTATATGTATATGTATATGTATATGTATATGTAT